>PVJX010012333.1:0-50686 GCA_004027295.1 Dolichotis patagonum
GTCTACTTTACATGCTTTAACTTTGTAATTTGAACAACTATTTCCAAGAAGTCAGTATGTAATTAGTCAAGTAATAATTTCTTAGGTTTTATTGTTGTACTTTTCCTTTTTTCCTTGGAATACTGTATGGTTGCTACCCTTTATTCTGTTTTATTTTGTTTTGTTTTTTCCTCTTTAAATAAAATTATTTAAAAAAAAGTGCAAACTGTTTAATGCCCTTTTTTCACTATTTTTTTAAAAATTCATACTATTGAAAAATCTTGCTGGGGTTTAGCTCAGCGGCATAAACGCCTGCCTGGCAAGTGCAAGGTCATGAGTTTCATCCCCAGTACAAAAAAAAATCGAAAAATCATCTTACAGATTTTCACATTATAGTTTAGCCTTGAACATTACAAGAATAATTTATAGAAAAATTTTCAAGAAAACATCTCCATTAATTATTATGTTTTGCATAAGAAATTCCTCCCAAAGGTCTCAGGTTGTCAAGCATGGCCTTTTGGAAGGTAATTGGATCAAGGAATTAATTAATGCACGAGTTCATAGCTGAATGTGCTGTGGGAGGTAGGGCCTGCTCGAAGGAGGTGGTTACTGCAGTGTGACCCAGAAGGATGCATGTTTACTCACAGCTCTGCATCTCTGTCTCTGCTTCATGGCTGCCATGTGTTGAGTAGCTTTACTCTACATGCCTTTCTCCCATGTTGTTGGAGCCTTGGAGACAGCTGACTATGGACTGAATCCTCTGAAACCATGAGCAAAAATAAACATCTCTCCTCGACACTGCAGGTGTTAGTATCTTGTCAAAGAGATGAGTAACTCACTAGTATATTAATCTACTTTAAATGTTATAGGGGGAAACTTAAAAAGTGATCCACCAAATGTGGATACCAAAACCAACTCAATATCACACAAAGTACAAAGAAGTTTTTTGTCTTCAAGAAGTCTTGTATTTGGTTTTATAATCTGTTCTTTAAAATACCTTGGTGACATGCATTTCTTTCACAGGTATAGGGGATAGGATATTGAGAAGCATTTCAGTATATTTATTGGTCACTTAGAGTTCTTTTAAGAAGTGTCTGCTCAGGTCATTTAATAGTGTAGGGGGACTATTTGTAAAAGGGAAAGGGAATATGATCAGTGCTACATGTTACACATTAATTTATAAAATTAATATACATTTAGAATTATAAAGTAATAAACTTCATGAAATATTTGACTACTGTTACCTAACCTCTGAGGAAATTGAAAGACAATGACCTTTTAAATGTTAGACAAATCTGTGACAAAACATCCCAGCCTGCATTTGTGATCCTTTAAAATATATTTATTCAGGTAGGCAGGTAGGCAAATGAGCCAAATCTCCAGTACCTTATAAAGGAAAACCCGCCAGACTCACAACACACTTCCTGACACAAACTATTAAATCAAGAAGAACTTGGAGTGAAGCATTTCAAGTCCGGAAAGAAAATAACCTCCAACCCCGATTGATGTACCCTGCAAATCTCTCAAAATTAATGGAGAAACAAGATGCTTCCATGACAAAGAGGAACTGAAGAAATTCATGACCACCAATCCAACCCTACAAAAAATACTGAAGGACCTTCTAGAGAGACAGACAAAAGACCGTGGTTTCAGGAACAGTGGCAGAGCGGGCTCACTGAACAGGGCAGACAGTGGAATGAAGGGGAAAAGTAAACAACCAATGGCAGAAAAATATGATGGCAGGGATGAGGCAGAGAAAGTTGACTATAATCACTAATATAGATAGCCTTGATACACCAATAAAAAAGAAACACAAGCAGAGTTGATCAGGAGATAGGGTCCATCAATATGCTTTGTATAAGACATACATTTATCCTGAAAGGGGGTTTATAGATCGAAAGTCAAAGACAAGAAAACAATGCTTTACGTAATAGGGAACCAGAAAAAATGTGAGAGTAGCTTGCCCATCAGTTGAAGACTGGTTAGAAAGCCATGACACTTTTATACAATGGAAAACTACTCAGCTATAAAGAAAGAAAGCCTTGAGACTTTTGTAGGTAAATGGATACAGCTTGAGATTATGCTCAGGGGAAAAAAGGTTCAGAATCATTTAGGTGAATAACAGGTTGCCTCCCTAATCTAAAAATTAAAGAAGTTAATGGGATACAAAATGTGTAATACACCCTGTGAAAGTTAAAAGGGAGAAATTGTCTGAAAAGGGAAGGAATGGCCATTGTTAATCTATTATCATAGTTTTAAACCTATATTGTTTTCATCACTCTGTATAATTTGGTTGTATTCTCTTCCAGTTTGTCTGCTTGTATGAGATTTGATGGCACGGGGAGCTATTCCAAAGATAGCAGGATATACTCTGGTAACTATTTTTCATTTCCTATTAGCTTGAATTGAGGCCCTGTATTGCTTTCACTGTCTTGTGTTGACTGATTTTATTCTATTCTGTTTTGTTTGATAGTATCAAGTCTAAGAGTATAAGCAACTACTTTGAAGACAATAATATACACTACAATACTCATTCTGGTTTGACTATTATCTTCTTTTGAAGTTCTATAATGTCTGCAATGTTTGTGTTTATTGGTTTTGTTCTGTACTGTTTTGTTCAATTTTATTATGCCTGATGATATGGGCAATTCTTTTGAAGATAGCAACAGGCATTATGGTAGCCATTATTGATCTCCTTGTATTATATTTTTAAGTCATGTACCATGTTGATCCTCTTGTTTTGATTGACTCTATTTTGTTTTGTCTCATTTGGTTTTATTCTCTCCAAAATTATATATACATTATGGCAAAACCCTTGAAATTACATGGTCAATTTGTTTCTCCATAAACTTATAGGATATTCTGCATATTTTGATAGATATTAAAAGAATATATCCCTTACAAGGTTATACTTAATTTTAGGTGTGATTGAAAAACATGCTGACTTTAAATTTTAAAAATGCTTTACAATAAACATCTCATGATTCCCTTAAAATACTTCTCTTTTTTTGGGACACACTCATTCCATTGTTCTTGGCACTTCTGAAGTAATTGTGATTCCTTAGTTGCCCCACCCTGGAAATATTGAGGATCATCATTGATCCAAACATTTATCTTTTATGATCATTTTAACTTTGGGGAAGAGCCAGGAGGTACCAGTTGACAGACTGAATGAACAGGTGGATGATGGTCCATGGTACTATTTTCATGAGCTTGCTCTTCCAGTGGCTGGCACTAGCAGCAGCATTGACTGTATTTTTGATCATATGAAAGAGGATTTGAGAACTGCTTCAAAAGGTGGCGAGACTAATGGGATAAGTGTCCTCCAACTGAGGTGGCATATTGGACGGGGAGGAAAAATGGCAATGTGTCTTTACTGAAATAAATTTTAAACAAACCTCAGAAGATAGTCTCTTTTGTTTAGAAAAATGATCCAAAACTTGAAATAAAAAAATGACTGTAGAATGTATCAAAGTCATACTGGAGCATTTTCAAACAGATAATCCAATTTATATCAAAATATCTGGAATTAATTTTGTTTGACCCAATATTTGCCTGTTTTAAAAAGAATATTCTCAGTATGTTGCCCAAGTCCTGGGCTCAAGTGATTTTCCTGCTCCCTTCTCTGGAGTCAGTAAATCTACAGGTACATGATATTTATCATTAATAGAGCTCATATTTGTCAATTTGTATAATATTGATGAGCTGCGATGGATTTTTGCCCAGTGATGATATATAAGCCATATCTCAAAACATGCGACCTCAAAGTTATAGTTTTATTGAGTTATGTACAACTTGACAAGCTTATTTCAGCATTTCTGACTATGTGATGTTATACCTCATATGCTTTTCCAATTTTTCATTTCCCCTTATCTCCCTCATTAATGAATTAGATAAGTCTATGAAGACATTATATATTTTCACAAAAGACAGTTTAATACTTTGGGATAACTGGCTCACAAAGCAATTTACACACAGCTACCCGTGCTTCTAAATTACCAGGATGTTAATACACATCACCACCATTTACCAGGTAGGAGGTCAAGATGAGAGCAGGAGCCAAAGGCATGATACCCCATACCCAAAATCTCTTATTTATAAATTAAAATTTTCTCATTACTACTTGACCAAATGTCATAGAAAAAATAAGTCAAACACACAAGTTAAACTTTGCCAGAGGAAAACATACATTTGACTTCTTGCCCATTGAGAGTTTCTGAAATGTAATTGTTACAGGTGTCCTCTCTTCTCATGCCTTAATCATACAGCCAAGCAAATTATTTTCCTAAGTCATGAGGACCTCATATTTATGAAATAAGTCACACCTATTATTAGAGAGAAGAGATTACTTTTTCCAAAGAAACAGATCTCTGCTAAAATTACCTGGAGGAGATGTAACAGTAAAAATAAAGCTCCAATTTGAACCAGAGATCAAGACTGCCAAGTTAGAGAAGCTCACATAACCATCCTGTGTTTTTGCCTGGGTGGAACCTGTAAACAAACATAAAACAAAAGGTAGGTGGCAGTTACTTACTCAAGACCAATGTTTGCAGGTCTTTACCAAGGATAGAAAAGTGGGTATCAAAGGAAAATATTTAAAAATTAAAGAGGTGATACAGAATTTCAACACAAAATAATAGATTAACAATGGTTAAAATATTGTATATTGTCATCTTCAAATTAGTGACTCATTACAAGATATAAGCATGAAAAATGATCAAGCAATGAAACCACAAACTGTTCATTTTGATGAACTAATAAAGATGAGTATTATAACTATATATATATATATATATATATATATATATATGATCTTTTCTCATCTTTCTCCTTCCCTTCATCCCACCTGTTTTTTTCTTTTGAGCAGTTTCTCCCCCTTTTACAAAAAAAAAAATTAAAGAGGTTACCCAAGCCATCAAATTCTTCCTAGACAAGTCCTGGAACCAAATAATTCAAAACAGAACAATAAGCACTAACACACATTGAAAGTTTAACATACCAGACACTGCACACTGTGGACATCATTGCATAATGACTAGACAAGAGCCCCATGACATACAGCTATTAATTTCCTACAGATTAAGAAATGAACTAAAATAATTAAATTACTTAATGCTAGGATTTGGACTTACAGTGCAAATCTGCCTGATTTCAAAGTTTGTATTTTGAACCACTACTATATGTTGACCACTACGATATGTATCTATTAAGAAAGTAATTTTATTATCTCTCAAAAGGTCAGTACCTCTATTCAGAGAATCTGTATTTATGTGGTAGCAGAGTCGGGCCATTAGATCAAGATAACAATTCATTACCAAGTTATGACTGATGTAGTTGTTCTGCCTTAGCAACTTACATTTCCTGGGCCTTGCTTTTCCCAAATTACATGCAAAAAAGAAAGCTTACATTTCACACAATAAACCATCCATTATAAAATGAAAGGAGACAACTTAACTCAGAATCACATTCCCAAAATCATCAATTATCTTTTGACTCCACTATCCCTGTTACTTTGCTAATTAACAGCTACCAAATTTCACTCTGGAAATGTCAGTGTGATTTTTATGGTGGACAAAGACTTAAAAGAATGGTTTTAAAATTTATAAATTGGTTTGAGATCTCTACAACTAAAAGGTAGCATAAAGCTATAATATGCTTAGTGTTACATTTTTCAATTCAATTGCTCAATCTTTTTTTGTAAAAATAATGTTTTTCTTCATCAATTTTGCAGAGCTGCTGAAAACTTCCTTCTTGAAAAACATCTTTTTTTTCATCTCTTAAGACTCCCAAAATAAATAAGGCACGCAGGAAAAATGGAAATAAATAAGCCGAGACTCAAATAAATGATAGACGCCCAAGATGAATGTAGTTTATACTCTTTAAAACCTATATGCATCAAAATTATGGTCAATAAACTCTTGCAAACAATGAACTGCAGAGTACAGATGTTCAACTTGAAACTGTTTCTTGCAGTTTTTCCTTTGACAAACGTCCTTATTGTTTCCATCTTTGGAAGAATACAAAGCAGCTTTTAATCGGAATGTGTCCGTTGAGCACAGTGAGTTTGCCTCGTAGAACAGCCGCCAAACTGCCTAATGGAAAGTGCTTTAGCTCCAAATGGGTTTACTTTTGCGTTAAATACCAGCTTGCCTTAGAGATCTCCACAAAGATTCCCATATATATCTATGATAGTCTCAGATTTGAAGCATATGTGCCCAAAAGCTGAAGCAGTTGCTGCTAAGTACAGTACATTACTCCAGGGTTCATCATATCTTTGGAATAGCTATTATAAAATACACAAATGCCATGACAGGCTCCCTGATCAAGCTGGAATAAATAAGGTACAGACTGGGGGAACATGGGATGAGGCAGAGTGTTGGGCTGGAAGCGACACAGAAATTGATTACACGGCCACTAGGAAAACTTTCTCAAGTGTGTTTCTGCAGAGTATATAGTTTCAAAAGAACCTATGCCGCCCATTCACCTCCACAACTCATTTACTCACTTACCTCTTGTTATATCTACTAGCAAGCTGTTGCATCTCTCATAAGACATTATCTTTAAAAATACTGAGAATCTGTTTCTGGAAAAATGATCCAGAGTTAAATATCAATGGATCTGGAAGGTACCTAAATAATTTTCTTTGAGTATATAAACCCTCCCCCTTTTTTTGGTAACAAACATCTTTTTCATTGAGCAAGGTCTACTATGAAACAAGAACATGAAATTCAGTTGCAGAATAAAAGATTTAGACTACACATATACATATGGGTTTGCAGTTGTTACTTTATTTCTTTCTAGGAAATACTTAGAAGTTAGGTAGTCCATCCCAAGTGGTTTTGGTGCCATTTTTTCTGAAGTTAAAGAGAAATATTTCATTATGACTTTCAGAGAAACATCCAATAATAAAAAAATAGGGTGCATTGAGTGAGATGAATCTTCTAAAAACAGAAATGTACACATGGTTTCCTCCTTAATTCATCATACCTGCACACAGAGAGAGACAGAGGGAGAGAGAGAGAGAGAGAGAGAAAGAGAGAGAGAGAGAAGTATGTATACAAGAAATTCTCAGCCCCTTGTTCATAATTTTTCATGAGATCTTTTGAAAATGAAAACAATTATTATACTGATCCATTTTCACCTGTTGGTCTTGATATCACTAGAATAAAACAGCAAACTCTCAAGCCTTATTGGTGTTCAATGGCCACAGTAGGAGTCCAAGCTGGTCAGTCAGAACATCCTTAGCATGGGGACACTAGCAAGGGATGGAGTGAATAAGTGTCAGGAGTGGGGCAAAATATGGACTCTGAGTGAAGTACAGTATAAGAGAAGGTACCAAGCATGGCTAAGGCACTGGATGTGGTAATGTATAAGGCATGGGAAGGCATGGCATATGAATGACTATGAGTAAGGTGGCGAGTGTAGTTATGGTGCGAAATACTGGTAAGGTACAGAAGTATTACTTAGGTATGGAATACGACATACTGTTATGGTTTAGGTCTAAAATGCCCATCAGAAGACTCCTATGTTCAGAGGTGGGGCTTCTGGGAGGTGACTGGATCATGGGGGTATACATGCAACGCTGGAATAACATACTTATGAGTTCGGAGCTGTATGTGGCTCTGGTCAGTAGAGTGTTGAGATTACAAGCATGTACCAATGAACCCAGTGTGGAAATTATTATTTTTAATGCTACTGTATTAAGATGGAAAGATGAGTCAGTATTGTACACCAGACATTTTCAGTGCTGAAACACCAAAAGCAACAAAATTTCACTTGAACTGCAAGCAGAATGGCAGCATCACAGCAGGAAGTTCAAAACTATCTTATAACGCAGCTTTGGATGCTCAACTTTCACACTGTCCAACTTTGGATAACTTTGCTTGTTACCTTACTATCTCAATGATGTAGATTGGTTGAAAACTTTCCCCGGGAATATTTGGTGCTGCCCCTTTTACTTGAAATTTTAAATTTAAGGAGTTTTGGCTTTGCTGCTTGGGTAAAGAAATGACTAAGAGAAAAACGAGAGTCAGCAATATGGCTGTTATTTTTAACAAAGTGAGCAAAAATAGATTGGAAAGCCTATTAGAAAATTCTCTCAAAACACACAGTATTACCTGTGCCTGTAAAACTGAATTGTACATCGAGAAAATAGCGAGGTGCTAAGGGGAGCAAAGAGATTTTGGAAATTTAGAAGCAAATTGTTTCTGTGAACAGGTGAAAAAGATTTGATCTCTTAATAAGTAAGTAGATGAAGCAGGGAATTTATAGCCAAAATAATTGAAACGCAACCTGAAAAGAAATTTTTGGAAAATTTATAGCTCTAATAAGAAAACAACAAGGTTTAAGCAGTAAAGGTTTTGAAGCCATGAGATGTTTAATCACAAACATAGGTTACCTCCTCTAGAGAGTTTTCAAGACAGTTCTGTTCTCTGGAGTTGATAAGGTGTAGCCTTGCAGAAAACAAAAGACATGAGCTAAATAAAACGGGGAAACTAAAAACCCTAGGTCTCAGAACAACTTATAAAACTTGATTAACCTGGAAATTTAACCATCATAATTTCATATCTTTGTTTCTCAGACACAAACAGTAAAAAGTAAGGGGAAAATATCTTCATAACAGGTAGGTATTATGAACCAGATTATAGAAAGAGATTTAAGTAAAAAAAAAAAACACAGCAGAAGAGATAAGATTTGGAATGTTTATGGTTGACTTATTTTTATTTAGTTTAGCATTTAATATGCTAGAAAACTGTATGAATGATCTTAGACATATAGCTAGGATAAAGGAATAAATGATTGTAAAGCCATGCCTCTTCTTGAAAATAAGCAATTTTGTAGATAGGTTGATACATGAAATGACACATAAATCATCTCTAAGTCTGAAAATAAAATCAATAGACGCACCCTAGCTGTTCCATGAAGTATATAAGAAATATGAGAAGTCAATGTTTAAAGAGTTATTGGCCTCAAATTTGAACAAAGATAAAGATATTTGATCAAAAAATTATAAAAATATATACACATAGAACAGCAGTTTAAAATTACTGTGATTAATTGGTACAGAACCTCCTTTTAACATTTCACTGTCAAATCTCAAAGGGTAGGCATCAATACCATATCAGTAATGCTGTATAAATAGCCACTCCTTGAAACCATATTTCCAAAAAGAATGATTTCCAAGAATTGACAAGATTCTCTGCTTGTTCTCCTATGTAAGTATAGTGGAACTTTACAAATGACTATTCTGAAAACAGATAATTTTTATTTCTTTCTTGTTATTTTAATATTACCATCAGGTATCTTTTTAATACGTATATTTTGGCACATGTATCATATGTAAACAACAACTAAGCTAATCTAAAACAAGAATACAAATCTGTAATTCAGAGATTTTCTTGGGTCCTAGCTCTTTGTCAAAATTATCCAACAAATCTGAATTCAGAGAGACACACAGTAAATTCATTGTTTCTATGCCTTTACTTTTATTACCCTAAAAAGACTTTTGTGAGAAAGATGACCTAGGCTAGAATTTGTGAGGATGAAGGTGAATGGGTTTTTTAAAATATTTTCTATGACCTACCTTAAAAATTCATTTAATCAGTTTAAGTTTATGGAATATTTTATTAATTTACACACTGTGACTAGTTAGAATATTAAATGAATTTCACAGGTTCACTTTTTCACACTTTTAAAATCTATGACTTTCTATTTAAGTATATGAAATGATTTTTAGACTATTCCATTGAATAATTGCTTGTGCTTAATTAAATCAGTTTGATCTAAAATGAAATTCTTTTCACCTCATGGTGACCCCTGAAAATTTAACTATGATCACGCATGCCTAGAAAACAGAGAGGAAACACAGATTCCCAAGACTTGGCCCAAGAGAGATGGATTACATACTCTGCAGAGAGACCCAGTAATGTGTATTTTAGGGTCTGTCCTGGAAAGAAAGAAAAAAAAATAGATTGCACAAATAGAAACAAAACACATAATTCCACTTTCAGTCTGGAAAAATCTTGAGACTCCTTGTTCAGAGAGGAAATTCCTGTGTTCAGAAAGGAAATTCCTGTGAACAGAGTGAGTTTCAGGTTCTCAGTCAGGAGTATGTGTTGGAAGCTACATCCCTGGATTCCACACAATACAATACTTCTTGTGAGAAAAATGATTAATAATTTGGGGCTAGTTTGAAGGGAAGCAGGTAAGAGGACAAGAATCTCTTGTAAGTCCCTATAACAAATGTAAGCCAGAAAATTTTTCCTTTTTGCCTTAAATCATTCTTATAAAAAGACTCACTTCAATTAGGCCCAGCAGCCAAGTCATACTTACTTTTATGTGTTTCTTTGAACCATATTTTATACTGTTTAAAACATTAAAACCATAATAATTGAACTGTTTCATAACAAAAGAATGTGCACTTTCTAATTCTGAAGCAAAAATAAGTGGCAACAGAACAAATCCTTGGGGAATATAAGTTGTGACAAACCACTGGGGCCCACCTGCAAGTACTTTCTCAGCTCTTTCAGAAGGCTGGATTTCAGAGATATTTTGTGGGCCATAGGGTCAAGAATTTAAAACACAGAAAACATTTCTCCACAAAAGCTATGTTATATCTGCTTGTTTCTCTCTGAGCCAGACCCTAAAACACACATTCTTGGGTTTCTCTGTAGAATATATAATTCAACTCTCTTGGGCCAAGACTTGGGAAATCTGTATTTCCCAAGCAAAACCCACTTACATTTTCATACACAAGTTCCATGGAAGTAGATGGATCTGTGAGTGGTGTTGGTTTAACAGAAGTAAAGGAAGACACAATAAAGTAGAGAGGAGAAAACTAACTCTGAGGGGCTACTCTGGGTCAGATGCTTTAGTATTGATAAATGCATTTATTCTTCACAACTTTGAGAGCAAATACTTCTGTTTCCACACAAAACTATATTGTACTGGGTAAACTTCTCCCTGGACCAGTTCATGACACTGTACCACACAAGCATGTGTGACAGGAACACTGAGTATTCTGTAGAGAAATGGATTTGAGACCCAGTCCAAGACCCAGTGCTCCTTTCTTTACACCATATTGAGAACACAGGTTTGGTGAAAATGCTTCTTTATCATGCAAAGAAAGCCAAATGAGAAGTGATGCCTTAAGTATTCACTGCTGCTCTGATCTTTCTACAATACTGTCTCTGTGACGGAATGATGAAGAATCATTCCAAATCATGAATATATTGAGCATGAACTTTGCTATGAATTCCTGATGGGTGATGCTATGGTTTGGATATATATTGAGTGTGTCCTCCAAGTGTTCATGCATTAAAATTCAGCAAGCCTTGTGAAATATTAAGAAAATATGGAAACTTAATCTGGCTATGGGGTGTAGAGGAGTGACTTTTGGGAGATGTTTAGGAGAGATGAAGTCACCAGGGTGAAATGTCTCTGACTGAACAGCCGTAACTTTATAAAAAGAGAATCCAAACAGACATATACACACACATACTCCTGTGTCTCACCAGGTGATGATGCTCTGTGCTGTGCAGGACTCCGCTAGCCAGAAGGTCATGATCAGATGTGGCCCTTGAAAGCTAAATACACCTCTTTTTATATAAAGTTGTTCAGTGTCAGATATTTTGTGATAGTAACAAAAATAGATGAAGACAAATGCAAATGTTCTGTGCAATGTGGTAACAGTGCCTAAAAGTCTCAGATACTGACCTCTTAATACTGAATCTGATGTCCCTTCCAGGGAAACTGAAACAGTCCACGGTTCTGAGGGGGACCCCAAGGATTCCACTCTTTGATACTGGAATAGGGGAGAGAATGGGAAACAAAAAGTTGGATACAAAAGAGTATTTTGTGAAGTTATATAAAAAAATAACAATATTCAGATCAAAACATTTATGAAACACATAAATAAGGAAAAATGGTATTTTTTCTCATGTTAAGAATATAGCTCATTAAAAGAAAAAATTATTACAGGACAATTTAAGGCAGAGCATTGAAGAGGAGAAATGAAAGATGTCTATGAAAAAGCAGGATGACATTACATTGAAAATTAACAAGAAAAGTTAGAGAAGAAAGCAGAAGCATCTGGGCATGGTGGTGCATACCTATACTCCTAGCACTCTGGAAGGCTGAGTTAGGAAGATTCCAAGTTAGTCTCCCAGCATGGAGAACTTAGTGATTTAGCTAGACAATGTCTCAAAATAAGAAAAGTACTGGGAATGAGGCTTAGTGTGAAGGCCCTGGGTTCAGTTTAGAGAGAGATAGCAAAAGGTAGAGAGGAGAGACAGACAGACAGAGAGACAGAAAGACAGAGAGACAAAGAAGCAGAAGCCAGTTGGAGAAATACAAAACAACATTAAACTCAGTGGGTTTCTAGGTCTTTAGCTGAGCTGTTGTGCTCACCTCAATGTCAATCAAAAACATTTATCTTTTGACACTGGGCAAGAGTAAGAAATCTCACAGTGCTAAATCTGGTGAATAAGGCAGTTAAAGATTATTTTTTAAGGTCTTGCACCATCATATGTTTGATCACATCTCTTAAAGACATAAAAAAGTACTTCCAGAAATTCTTCAGAAAGTGGTAGGAACCAGGCATGGTGGCATATACCTGAAATCCCATCCCTCAGGAGGGTAAGTCAGGAGGATCACCGTAAGGTCAAGGCCAGCCTGAACTACCTAGCACGAACCTTTCTCAAAGCAAAAAAAAAGTGCAAGTATAACAGGCTAATTGTGTTTTAAGCAAAAGGGAGTATTTGGGGGGGGGATGTTAATGACAAAGTATTTTATTACAATAATTTTTTAAACATAAACTGTATATATAAATCACCAGCTGTGAAAAGACTTCTTCAGTTATGGACATGCTTCTTTGAAAAAGTTTGCTTTCAGAAAATACACAGAGACCTAATTTAAGAATTTACTCAGGGAGGAAAAGTATCAGCACTTTCTTTTTTACCCTTGATAAAATTGTGAAGAATTCATAGAACATAGAAATTAAGATGCAACATGAAAAAACGTTGACAAAAATAGTGAGAGCAGCAATTTTCACACAGTGTTCCCTATGTGACTGCATATCACAGAGTGAACCTATGCTGTATAAAAAGCATCACCTATGAGAAGTTACCTGCTTGTCCAGAAAGATGAGCCGTGGCTGCACTGGAAGCTCTTTACCCACTTCTCCATCGGAAGGCTGGACCAGGATGAAAAGAGCATATGGCCGAGCATATATTAAGTTTCCAGCTTTGAAACTGCTTGTATTTCTGAAAAATAGAAAAACAAATAGAATGTATCTGTGGCATTGCAAATACTTTTGCAGTAGCTATTTTCCATAAGACACTATACCAGTAAAAATATTTATAATTCTTTATGCTTCTAGAAACAACAATATATTGTACAGTGAATCATTATACATAGATATTTAATGAATATACTTATTTTATATATTTGCTTTGCCATAATAAAACATGGAATGGGTCTGATGAGGGAGGAGCACAAATTATGAACTTATATTTTTACACTACATGTTAAGATAAGTCTAAATCTGTGTAATAGTTTTGGGAGTATGGCCATTTTCACAATGTTCTGCCTAGCCAAGAGCATGGAACATCTTTCCATTTCCTAATATCCTCTTCAATCTCCTTTTTTAACATAGTATAATTTTCAGTATATAGGTCTTTTACATTTTTAGTTAGGTTGATTCCTAAGTACTTCATTTTTTTAGATGTTATTGTGAAGTGCGATATTTCCATAATTTCTCTCTCGTGAGGTTCTTGTTTGTGTACAGGAATGCTATTGATTTTTGAGCATTGACTTTGTAGCCAGCTACACTGCTGAATTTGTTTATTACCTCTAGTAGCCTTTTAATGGAATTTTTTGTGTCTTCTATATAGAGTATCACGTCATCTGCAAATAATGATAATTTAACTTCTTCCTTTCCTATCTTTATTCCTTTTATTTCTTTCTCTTGTCTGATTGCCCTAGCTAGTGTTTCCAGAACTATATTGAATAGGAGTGGTGATAGTGTACATCCTTGACTTGTTCCTGAATTTAAAGTGAAAGCTTTCAGTTTCTGTCCATTTAGTATAATATTGGCTCTTGGTTTGTCATAGATGGCCTTTATAAGGTTGAGGTAGACACCATGTATTCCGAGTTTCTGAAGGGTTTTTATCATGAACATGTATTGGACCTTATTGAAAGCTTTTTCTGCATCTATTGAGATGACCATGTGGTTTTTGTTTTTGGCTCTGTTGATGTGGTGTATTATATTTATTGATTTGCGTATGTTAAGCCATCCCTGCATTTCTGGAATGAACCCCACTTGGTCATGATGTATAATCTTCTTAATGATTTGCTGCATTCTATTTGCTAGTATTTTATTGAGAATCTTTGCATCTACATTCATGAGTGAAATTGGCCTATAGTTCTCCTTTTTGATTGGGTCTTTGTCTGGTTTTGGTATCAGAGTAATACTTGCCTCCAGAAATGAATTAGGAAGGATTGCTTTCTTTTCAATTTCATTGAAGAGTTTAAGGAGTACCTCACAGATCTAGAGAAAACACTCCTAAAATTCATTTGGAACCAGAAGAAACCTAGAACAGCAAAGGCAATTCTGGGCAATGAAGGCAAGGTAGGAGGCATCTCAATTCCTGACTTGAAACTATACTACAAAACCATAGTGATAAAATCAACATGGTACTGGCAAAGAAATAGACCTGAGGATCAATGGAACAGATTAGAAGATACAAATATAGGTACAAAGACACTCAACCACCTGATATTTGACAAAGGGGCTAAACATGTTCACTGGAGGAAGGATAGCCTCTTTAATAAATGGTGTTGGAAAAATTGGCTCTCCACATGCAGAAGACTGAAACTAGATCCATGCCTATCAATATGCACAAAACTAAAGTCTAAATGGATCAAAGACCTAAACATTAAAACAGAACACTAAATCTACTAGAAGATAAGGTCACTAGAAATCTTGGAGACATAGGTGTAGACAGAGAATTCATGAACAAAACGCAAATTGCACGGGAAACACTTCAGAGAATCAATAACTGGCATCTCATATTCTTGAAAAGTTTCTGCACTTCAAAAGAAATCACCATCAGAGTGAAAAGAAAACCTACAGAATGGGAAAGAATTTTAACCACCAACCTCTCAGACAAAGGACTTATATCAAAAATATATAAAGAATTGAAAAACACCAACCCCCCCACCAAATTCAAAGACCCTCTCTAAAAATGGGCAGCTGAGATGAACACACAGTTCTCATATGAAGATATACAAATGGCAAACAAATACATGAAGAAATGTTCACCATCACTGGTCATTCGAGAAATGCAAATTAAAGCAACTTTGAGATAGCATCTCACACCGGAAAGAATAGCTGCCATCAAGAAATCAACTGATAACAAATGTTGGCGAGGCTGCAGGGAAAAAGGAACACTGCTCCACTGTTGGTGGGAGTGTAGACTGGTGCAGCCACTATGGAAATCAGTATGGAGAATTCTCAGAAGACTAGGATTGGAAGCTCCTTTCAACCCAGATATTCCCCTCCTGGGTATTTTCCCAGAAAAACTGAAAAGTTCATATCACAGTGATATATGTGCACCCATGTTCATAGCAGCACAATTTGTAATAGCTAAATCTTGGAAACAACCAAGATGCCCATCAACTGCAGAGTGGATGAAAAAGATGTGGTATTTTTATACAATGGAATATTACTCAGCTATTAAAAAGGACGATCTTGAGGCCTTCATAGAGAAATGGAGACAACTTGAGACTCTCCTCATTAGTGAAATAAATAAGAATCATATTTATAAATATCACATTGTGTATCTAGTATAAAAAGTAATAAGAACTGTAGGAGTAATAAAACCCAAAATGTATACTTTGTATGTTTTAACTTTGTAACTTGCACAACTATTTCCAATGATGACAGAATGTAACTTATCAAATGGCAATTTCTTAGTATTTTTGTTTTTGTTTTGTTTTTATGGTTGTTGCTCTTTTTTTTTTTCTTTCCCCTTTGGAATTCTGTATTGTTGCTACCCTTTTTCTGTTTTGTTTGGTTGTTTTTTTCCTTCTCTTTAAATAAAATAAATAAATTAATTAATTAATTTAAAAAATTTTAAAACTATCAGTCTAAAAATCCTCAGTAAAAGAAATTATCAGAATAAGATATTTAGAAGTCAGGGATTTGTTCAATAGTAAGCTAGTAAAGCACCTCTTCCAGAAAATACCTTGATTTGCAACGTGTTGTAGTTTCTGTGGTATAAGAACTCTCCCACCACCAGTAATTCCAAGATACCAAGCTAAAGTCACCACACAGAGCTGGGAAGATGTCCAGCAGAAAACTCTAGAACACTACAGTTGTACCCATTTAATCCTGGCAACCACGATTTCATATTTTCCAGTTATGTGTGCATTAAATAGAGCCACTGAACTGATTGGTTCATTGATTGATTTTAAGTTCAAGAATCACTTAGGAAGAATAAAGTTTGGAATGGATATTCACCAAGGAATCCTATGTGCCAGGTATTATTATAAACTCTAAATGTATAGACTCATTGCATCTCTAAATTAACACTGTGAGGTAAGTGCTCCTATTTGTATATGAGGGATAAGAAATCCAAAAGGCTTAAGTAACTTGTCAAAGATCTTAATGATAATAATTGCTCACCAAAATCTTGAGTAGTTCACCAGTGTACTATATTGCTTCTCCCCTTGTTCATGCATACTAATTGCTGATGTGAGTTAGCAATAGTTATATGATTGATGACACCTTCATGCAGTTTTGGTATGCTGGATGACTGAACACACTTATTGTTTAATTAAGCTGACTGTGTAGTACACCTTATAGTCATGCAACAGATATTTGGTAATTAAATGGCTATAAACATATAGCCATCACATGTCATATATATTACCATAACATAAATCATCCTTTAATGAAGTATCCTTAAAAATAGCCTAGGCCGGTTCTAAAAAGACTTTTATTTTTTTTAAATGTAGGCTACTCTGTTCTGCCATTAAATATCTATGAGACACATTCTATTATCCAACTTTTCCCTCCCACATGTGAGCAGGAAAGGATAAAGTATTTATTCATCATGAGTGGTACATGTCAGGTAAAGGTGATGATTAGCCTGAAACAAGAAATAGTGGGAAAGCAGAAACGATGGATCCAAGAACATGAAGTTTCTACAGGAAGCATGTCACTCTGCCCTGTGAAACCTTGGAAGTGCAGAGGCAGAGTGGGTACATGTGGCCTTAAGCAGCCTTTTTTCACTCCAGCAGCCAATACCCTGGGCTCCCTCTAGACTCACTCCCTGGGAGTTCAGTGCACACGAGCTCAATCATCACTTATTAGTTTATTTAGCCTGAGAGGCCTTGGTTCTTTTCCTGTTTTAAAGGGAACAATTTAAACCAGATTTTTAAAATCTATGCTATTAATTCTATCCTTCGATGGGTCCCAGGTTATTGGAAAATTTTAAAATCATTACCAGATCCTATTTCTCTCCTAACCTAAGTGTTTTCTGATGAGGGCTGGGTAAAGGCAGGCAGCTTAAGTTGAAGAAACTGAAATACCCATTAAAGAGTCTCACATAAGTACACTGCTGTCTAAGACAAAGGATGGGAAACAACTGCCAGAACATCCGCAGAAAGGCCCGTCCCTGACACACTTTAAAGTTTATTGTGAGCAAACGTCTCTTATTAAATGTAAACAGCATCTCACTGGAGGTCAGAGACTTGCTGCTGCTGCAGCATATCCCAGGGTGATACCACTTTAAGCTCCACATAAACTCTTAAGCAGTTTCTATCCTAAAACCTGACCGTAGGTGGTACAGTTTTTTACGATATGTTATAATAGTGCAATAAATCTGTTAGCTTAGAATCGAATCTCCGTGGCCTTTTAGAGAAATCATCATTAAATGCAGGGTCCTGTTAATGATGCCATCGAAGTGAAATTGTTTAATCTGCTCAGGGGGTGAAAGGTCACCAAATGAATTTTTTATAATACATCAACTTGACACGCAATAGGGAAAACTGTAATAGATAAAAGCAAAGGAAAAGGGCACTGTCTTCTTCTGATAGGTCAATAGCAGCCAAGAGAGTCACTCATCCACTTTTCTTTCACAATGGGGCTCCTTTTGCATTTAATATGGACACCCAATTAATACCTCAGCACCACAGACAACCTCATTTTAGGTGACTTATAGCAATTTCTCCCCCTTCCCTGAAATGAAAGTGATCACAATACATCATAGCATTGTGCGAATTAACGTTAATTGATTCAAGTTACCAAGCAATGATGGGCCACTTATATAATCTAGGCGTTATTGGGTGCTAGAAGGGATGGAGGGAAGATTAGATTCCAGTGTCCGTTGCTGTGACGACGGAGTCACCTGACACCTTGTTAGACAGTTGTAAGGTTCTATTGCTGGCCCCAGTGGGGTCGTCAGTAAACTGGAGTGATGTCCAAACATCATTACACGCTGCTCCAATATTAAAACAAAAGGATTAGCAACTTATTGCAAGCAACCTGGATTTGTCATTGTGCTGTCGTTATCCAATTTCCAAGTGCTAATGTGACTATAGCCTGCAGGCACAAGGACCTACAGCCAAACTTTAAGAAATGGGGGAGGAAAGTTTCCTCCATCTCTTCCAGTTTTAACCACTATTTAACAGCTTCCAAAATCCAGTAAAGTATGTGAAAGAATTCTTTCCCCCCCCCTCCAATGTTTAAGAGCGGGCTAACAGCAAAACAACAAGAGAATACAGAAATTTCACAGTCCTGACATCACCACTGTTCATTCCTATTCTTGTTTTTAAATCTGCCCAGTCTGTGGAGGATGCAATTGTTTCTATTTACATATCAAACATAGCAAACAAATAAACAAATAAATCCTATGAACGGGAAATGGCTCTCTGCAAAAGTCACTGTCCTGGGATGAAAGTTGGGTTGAGGATTGGAGATACTCACTCCTAAACCTTCTCTTTTTCACAGCTACTAGCCAGGTTCCCATAAAAGAACCTCAGGTTTTGATTAAATGCTTCAGGGTTTCTGGATTTTTGGCCTCTCTTGTTTTATATTGGCTAGATAAGATAGCAGAGTCTGCACATACCATAAGTGGACTTAGATTTTAAAGGAGTTCGAATGATTCTATACCCTGGGAGAAAAAGTAGCTTCTCTAGTCAATTCCATCTGACAAACCTAGGTTAACGCTCCTATTATACAAACATTGTTCAAGGCACCATAAAATATACAAAGATAAATAATACCATATGACCTCTGTCCCTCAGGAATATTCTTCTCTGCAGTTTGTAAGACAAGAATGACTTTCCTGGTTATCTTCCTGAGTTGATGTATACCACCTTACTTATAGTTCATCACCCTTATGTTCCCATTAATCCAAGACAGGTTCCCTAGGATGGAAGAAATGTTGCATGCCTTAGCATTTTCCTTCTACCAATGTGACTTAGTGATTCCAAGCCTGGTGCATTTTAAGCACCTCATAATGTAACACTTTGCCAACTCTGTACCCATTGTGTACTTCCTCTAATCTTAGGTCACTAATTGTCTCTGAAAAACTATCACCCATCTTATCCTAACCAACCTCAAGATCTGGTACACCCCTTAATTCCTATTCTTACAGCTCTATTATGATACTTAAGGTTAAATTCTTAGAATTCCCTGGAAGTAGTCATTTCAAAGTAAGTTTTGAGTAACCCTAGATGTAGGAGTATATAAACACAAATAAATGTAGTACATATTCTGAAAAATTCAATTAGAGAAGTAAAAATTCAGAGAACAAAAACTAAATATTTTTATTGATAAATGATTTCTATTACATTATAATAAATATAGTATAAATATTTTATGCAATAGAATGGAAACTTTGATGGCATTTTGAAAGATTCCACACAATCATTCGAAATTCCTTCTTCATTCTGGAGGCTATAGCAAGCTTAGTTGAGCAAGAAAAATAAACAAAAGCCGCTTAAGGTCGTTCTAACGAAAAAGACTAAATACAAGATTTTGCTTACATAGGGCAATTAGGACAGCAGAGAAGGGAAATAAGTTTATATTTCCCTACTTGGTAAAATATTAAATGATCACTTATTGTGAATGAAACTATGTATAATTACATTTATGAATATAATAGTAGATTGAATTTTTTACTATATAATATTAGTAAGTTAAAATATGGTCAGGTTACTTTTATGAAAAACTAGACTAATGGAGAAGCTATTTAATACTAAATTAATGGTTGCTTCATAACAAGGTAAGATTTAATATTATGCATTCTCCTTAAGTACTACAGTAAATGTTATTTTACATACTCACTAATTTTAAAGTGTTTAGATTTTCATGGGAACCAAATGAATTTTTTGGACATTATAGCTATTCAAATGCTTGGAGAACAAAAAACATTGAAATATAGGCTTTCATTAGTGTATTATATTTATCTAGGGTTTCACTGTATATACATATAAATATTAGTTCCTTTGATTTTAGAATAATGTCATTTGAGTTTGGAATTAGAACCTCATGTACATGAGGACAGGGCCTATTGGATGCAGACACAGCATTAGCAGCAAAAATTTAGAACTAATATACTATTCACGAGGAAAACAGCAGAAAGATAAAACTACAGAGCAAGAATCAAAGATGTATTGGTCTGAGACTGTAAAGTATAAGAACAAGGGTCCCTAAGGGTTTACTATAGAAATAGGGCTATGAAATAAATGGTAGTTTTAATGATGATCATGAATCATCAATAAAAATGTGAATGCTCTGTGTTACATCCCTTTGAATAAGACCAGCTTTTATGTAATCTGCCTTTTTTCTTTAAGTTTTAGTTCAAGACTTTTAAAAATGCTAATAATTAAAAGAACCATTAGTTGTATAGAAAGCTTACTTATGCAGAACATATCATTTTCCCACACATCTAAATACACAAAATATTATTAAAATAATTTTTCCACACTCCTGAGTCAACAAATTAGTGGATTTGTACACAAGTGAAAAGAAGAAATGACCCTAAAACAGACTTTATTGGAAAAATTTGTGGTGTTGTCATGGAAAAGGGAAGTCAGGCTAACAACACAGGAACATCTTTTAGGATGAACATTCTGCCACGCTTGAAAAGAACATCATCTTATGTTGTCAGAAAGTCTCTACCTCCATATTTTAAACAGGTGTTTCCTAGAAAGCAGGTGTCTTGAAAAGATATGAAGTTTGCAGAAAATAAAGTGTTCATTAACACTTGCTGCAACTAGGTTTCTATCCATCATCTACTGGCTCTTGTGTTTGCTTTTTGTCTGTGTGCTGCTTATGCACAGTAATTTAAAAAGAAATTTCTCTCTCTCTCTCTCTCTCTCTCTCTCTCTCACACACACACACACACACACACACACGTCTACATTTTCACACCCTCCCTTACTATAATGTTTTCAGGCCCTAAGGTTCATGGCAATGTCACAAACAAAGAGCTTTATATGACATAAAGGATTAGTTTTTCATGAAAAAAGCAGATTAACACAAAGTTAGTGTCTCAGAATTACACACACGGATTATCTCCCAGGAGGGGAGTCAGGGGCTAGACAAGCTTGGCTGGGCCCAGTGCTTAGGGAAAGGCCATCTGCATACCCAGACCCACTCAGGCTGCTACCAGGATTCCAGGTAAGACCACAGGAGTGTTTGGAAATAAGTTACTGGTAGGGAACTTATGGCATATAAAGGAAAGATTTAGCACGTGTTTATCTCTCCTTCCTCGAAAAACTCTACTGCAATTACCTAAAGAACAAAAATGAGTAAAGACTAACAACAAATCAAAAGGAATAAAAAATCCTGTGTAAATCAAAAGGAATAAAAAAGACAGGTGAGGGACAATAAATGACAATAAAGGTCAACACAATTTTGACAATTGAAAAAACAGGTCCATGGATCTGACAGATCTAAATAGAGGAAGCTTAAATCCAGATGCCTGTAGAGGATTATAACAGAAGAGAGAAATTCACTACAGGCTATCAGTTTAAAAAGCAGATGGTAACTCTACCTCCTCACTTTATAGCTTCTCCAAAACATAAAATGACATACCTCTGATAATGTGAATGTCCACTTATTGAAATGCATTCAAACCCATGAAATTAAAGACTAAACCTCTAGAGAACATCCTTGATGCTCTTCCTGAAGGACTGTCTCTAGACTCACTTCTGCTATCTCAAGGTCAATTCATTATCTTGTCAATGGCTCTGCAGTGAATTCAAAGTAATTCTAGATTGACAGTGATCAAAGTTGGCCAATGGCCTACAAATCCCATCCTGTGCAACTCTTAGGAAAATGGGACAACTTGCTGATTCTCATTCATTTCATAGGACACAGTATTGCTCATTCTGTATAGATTTGTCCAGATATGCTTAAGAAGTGGTCTCTCTTTATTTTTAGAGGATTTCTTTTTTATCTTCTATCTAGATAATCTCTCTTAAGACTCTAAAGAAACAGAGAGAGATGGAGAATACAACATATACCAACAAAATCAATGCTATAATGCACACATCAAACAGTTTCTTATTAAATCAAAAATAACAGTTCAAAGTCAAAACGCAATGGCTATGACCAATTTTGAGTGATAAAGGTGATCCTTTCCTTGAAGCTGTCTCATTTCTTCATGACAAAATATGTCTCACTTACATGTGTATATGTATCTAACTTGTGCCTGATCCACTTTGCAGATTTTTCTCTGATGAACCTTTCCACTTAACTCCTTTTCTCTCCCTTTCATTAAGAACTTCATATTTTTACATATAATGGAAAAAATATGTCATACTGGAAAAAAAGATCTACAAAGAAAGCTCCATATCGTAAATTTAATTAAAACTGAGGGATAGGCTAAACTTTTTTCTCTATAAGAATCAAGAGAAAATTCAGTAAAATTAAAATGAAAGAAAAATTAAAACATAAAATGCATTAGCATAAATTTTTCAGATTCTTGATATTCATACTAGCAAGGTGAAAATTGCTGGTTGACAATAATAGTAAAGATTTCATAGATCATGAGCAATCACGAACTGTAAATACTTTTTAATGCCCTTAACAGTTTACAAAGCCCTTCAAATTTACCAAATCTACCAAAATTTGCTTGAGTTCTCTTTTACACTATCATATATATTAACATATAGTAGGGAAATGGAAGGTTTATATCCACTGTAAAGAAAGGAAGAATATTGTACAAAAGCACTCAACTTTCACTTGCATAGGTTCTGTGCATACAAGTCAATGAATATATTAGACGAATATCCTTCCAAGTGTAAAGGGGTTTGCTTTTTATTTCAGCTCTAATGAATCTCACATCTATTAGAGATAGTTGCATCGAAGTAATTACTACTCATTAAATGTTATTTGTTTATTAGCACTACAACAAATAAAATGAATTTCCAATAAGAACAATCTATGTTTTCTACCTTAGCAACACCAAAACCTAGACCATTAAATTCAGTGTGAATAAATGAATGAACAAATAAATTGAAAGCAAATTCTTTCAGAAAAATCTCTTCTATATATACTGTTGCTATAAGGTACCAACATATTATGTCTTCCAACATTTGAATAATAAAATAATCACAAATAAAAGAGATTTAATACTGAATTTAAAACTGTCTTTTAATGGCTTTTAGAGTTTATTTCATGAAAAAATAAAACAAATATTCATAACAAAATACTAAGAGAATAACAATAATTACTGTACTGTATATTGTTATCTTCAAAGTATTTACTCAGGGTACAAGACATAACCCAAAAGGATTATTACAAAAAAGAAACAAACAAATAACACAAAACTTTCTTTTCAGTGAACTAAGAGAAACTAAGTATAAATAAAACAAATTAGCTTACATATTGAAATAGTTTTGAGTTTTCATTCTTAGCAATCTTAATTGTTACTTACATGATTCAGTGGAAGATGGTTGACATTTGTAATATAAGTTAATATGAGCTTAAGATATTAACCCTCATTCTGATGTATAATAAGTGGTACTTACTTATAGCCCATGACTCCGTCCGACTGTGTAACCAGGAGGGCACCAATAGTCACATTCAGAACACTCTCTAGTACTCCCGTCTGTTGAGCAGTGATGAGTTGGTGAGCCAGCTTCTGTAATTTGTAACTTGATAAGTATGGAATTTGTCTAGTCCTCTTTGATGTTGGCAGGTCACCAATTTCAATGACAATCAGTTTTGAGATAGTGTCCACTGTGGTTGGTGGGAAGACCCTATAGGAGCTCATGTCCATAGTGAGAGGTCTACGCTGACCAACTCTTCTGTAATGACTGGCACAAGTCACAGTTGGACAATTGCGTTTTCTCTTCGCTTTACTGTCAGCAATAGCCTTTAGAGTTCTTTCATTGCCAGGCATCTCATGAGTAACTCTGATTTGGCTTTGGTCAATCTGTAAAAGGTTAGTTATTTTTTCAAGTATCATAACTTCCCAGCCTCTTTCCAGGACTGAAAATGTCACAGAGAAGGCCAAATGAAGAGAAATATCTGTGTGTATTTCAATGGTTTTCTCTCCTTGTAGAACAACATACAAGAGGTTATCTGTGATGCTGAAATAGTTGACACCAATAGATTCATCCAACAATGATGAGGCTGAATGCACGAAAGTAGGTGGAATAAAACTTCCATCTAAGAAAACATGGGGGCTCTGGATTTCATGGTAGAATACAGCTAAGAGAAGCTTGGAGGTACTTTTGTTCCCTAATAGACTAAAACGCAAAACTTGAGGAGTCTGATCAACAAAGCATACCCTGGTAATTTGCCTGATAGGTAAAATGGAATAAAAGGTAGACACAGATCCAGAGGGAGAGCAAAGAGTATTATCATTTATACTACTAAATGTGTCAACAAAACCTCTAGTAACTGATACAACTGGATATAACTTCTGAAGCGCCCAAGTGACATTGACACTATCAAGAGTTAGGACCACTTGATCAGTCTGTTTGCAGATGAAGCCTTGTATCAGTGATCGGTACGTGCATTTCTGTTCTTCTCTGAATGGGCCTGTAAAACAAAGGAAAATAAACAACTGACATATAAGCCACAACTCTCAGAGATAATTTTCAGTTTAACAGTCTTGTCCTCATCTGTAATTTCATAGAATATTTCTAAGCTTAATATAGAATATGTATAGAACATTTAGTGAACTTAATATCTCAGTATACCAGATATTAAGAGTACAAGGAAATTATGGTGAAAATATGAGAAGATATGTGCATTACACAATAGTTATTTAACATATTTTAATTTTATCTGTTATGCAATTTAAAGTTATATGCAATTTAAAGTTAATGAAAATAATACTTAAAATGTTTTGAATAAGAAAAAGAATTAAGAAAGATGTCATGGTTTGGGTTTCAAATGTCACTCCAAAGCCTCATGCACTCAAAAGCAGGCTTTTGGAAGTGACTAAAGCATCTAGGCACTGTACTCGTTCTGGAATTAGTCCATGGATGAATTTGTAGCTGAATGTGTTACTAAGAGCTGGAGCCTGGTTAGCAAAGTCAGGTCCCTGGAGTGTAACCTGGAAGGCTGTATCTCTTTACTCTCTCTCCCTTCTCTCTCTGCTTCCTGGCCATCATGATGTGAGCTACTTTTTTGTGTCAGACCCTTCCTCCATGCCCTGCTTGCCTTGGAGCCAGCTGACTATGGACTGCAAACATAAGCCAAAATAATCCTCTCTGCCTTTAAGCCTCAAGTCTCAGCAATGAGTAAAGTATCTAAGACATTAGAAATAGACACTAAATGCTCTTAAGGAAAGAAACAAAATATATTACTCGCACACACACAATATAACACAGAATACTTAATCTAAAATGCATGGGTATTTTTTCCCAACAGTAACCAATTCTCCCCCAGGAAACAACTGGGTACCACACAATTTAACTCCATTGTGACACTTCTTAGTGTTGGTACACACAGATACCATAGGTTAAATTTAATGTCACAGACTGCCCCAACTTCAGATGCCAGGCATAAGTTCCATGGGGTGGTCCATGCTTTTTGACCAACAAGGTAAAATAAGGATGCCTCTGAACTTCTTAAGTTTTAAGGCCCACAGAACTAAGGGAAATACACTATGTTTACTCATTTACTACAAAGGGTATCACAAAATATGCAAATGAACACCCAGATGGAAGAGATGCGTATGTGTGGGAAAGAGCACGGAACTTCTGTGCCCTCTGCAGGCATGGCATCCACCAGGCACCGCAAATGTCCAGCCACCTGGACACTCTCTGAAGCCTGTCTAGGTTTTCACAGAGGCTTCATTATGAAGGTAGGATTAATTAAGCAATTGGTCAATTGCTTAGGGATCAACTCAATCTTCAATCCATCTTCCTACCTTTGTTGCAAAGAGATGAGGCTAAAATCCAGTCTTTAGTTATATCATCGATTTCCCTTGCAACCAGCCCTCAACAAGAAACGACCGAGAGTCTAGGCGAGTTACATGCCTGTAATCCCAAAACTATGGAAGACTGAGGCAGGATAATCACAACTGAGAGCCTAGCTGTGGCAGCTTAGTGGTTTAGTGAGACCTTGTGGCAAAAGTGAAAAATTTAAAAATGGTCTATAGATGCAGCTCAGTGCAAAGGTCCTGGGATCAATTCCTAGTACCAAGGTGTGTGTGGGGTCACCTTAACAGACAAAAGTTGTTCTTACAGCCCAAAAATTTCAGAGCTGTTTGTCAGAAGTTTGTGTGACTCAGGAAGTAACATAGATCTTAGGAGCTCTGAGTTAGGAATCCTGAGTGTTAGAACAAAATATTTTCCTACACCCATATCTAAAATACTTTTAGGATCTCTAACTCAAGAATCAATAATGCACACAAATATATGTATACATCTACTATCATGCCATAATATCACATCTCTATTATAAAACAAGGAAAAGGGAGAAAGGTACTCAAATCAATGGAAGAAGAGGGGAAGTGAGGGGACTAGAACAGAATTGATGGAAGTTTCTTAATATCCAGTATGTATACTGTGGTCAGAAAGTGAAAGAGTTCGAATTGGTATATGATTTTCTCACTCTTCCTCTTACACATGAAGAATAGAGAAATATAAGAACAGAGAAAGAGGAAAATAGTAATTTGGGAAATTGTTGACATTAAACAGAGTTCAAGTGAAGGGTAAGCAGGCTACCAAACACATTTCAGAGAAACGTCATTATTCGCAGTTGCCTCATTCTGTCCCCCTTATCCAAGAACATAGATTTGTTTTAAATTCACAAGGTCATTTCACCTTCCAAAAAAAATTTCCTTTTAATTTAAAGTTGATACTCACAAAATCTTGCATGTTTCTAGATATTTTAATTTGTTTTAGTTCAAGTTCTTCAAAGTAGCTGAAGGAATGCAATAGCAAAAAGAAAAATCAAACTGTTTCTAATGGAGGAGATACTGATTTCTTCCAAACAGAATTAGTATAAATGTCTTCCAGAGTTGTCCATGTTGTCCAAGTTTAACCACCAAAATAGTGCTTCAAAGCATGGTTTTACAACAATTACAGCAATAATGGCAAAAAAAAAAAAAACCCCAGCAAAATTAGAAAATGTTTCAATTCAATAAAAATGAAAATTTTAACATATCAATATTTGTAGAATATAGTTAAACTAGTGCCTCCAGAAAAATTTATGGTATTAAATGACATTAATACCACATTAATATTAAATGCAAGAATGTAAGAATTATCTAAAAGCAATGTCCTATAGTAATCTTTAAGAATTTAGAAAAAAGTCTCATGTGCAGGATGGTGACTATACTGTGAAGTATACCTATAATTGGCTAGGAGGGATCTTAAATATTTTTACTACAGGCACACACACTTGCTCACAAAATAGCTGGCAATGTACATATTAGTTAATTTGATAATGGCAATCATTTCACGATGCACATATACATCAAAATATCACATTGTATACTCTAAATATAAATACATCTATTTTTACATTTATATCTCATTAAGGCTGAAGGAGATAAAAAATCTACTTTTAAAAAGTTAAAAATAGCCAGGGACTTAGCTCAGTGGTATAAGTGCCTGCCCGGCAAGCACGAGGTCATGAGTTTGATCCCCAATACAGAAAAAAAAAGTGAAAAATAAAGAATCAGTAAAAGAGCACAGCAAACTCAAAGTAAACAGAATAAGAGAGTAAATAAGACAGCACAAGTCAAAATAAATTTAAAAATGAAAAGGTTAATAAAATGATTCTTAGAAAATATTAACAAAATTGATTAACTCCTTACCAGACCTATTAGAAGAAAAAGAATGCAAATCATCAATTTCACAACAAAGTTTTATTACAGATACTACTGTCAAAGAATAAGATACTTTAAGCCAACAAGCTTAACCATGTAGATGAAGTAGATGTCTACTAAATGTCCTTAAAATATACCTACATGACTGTCTGTGTCCTTAAAAATTGACACAAGATGAAATAAATATTTTCTCCATCTCTTAATGAAGTAGGACTTTTTAAATTGAATGCTAAATCATTAATTTAAATAAAATTTAATCACCAAATTTTAAAAAACTCATTTTTACACAATATTTTCCAACCTATAGCTCTACAGTGTGATAAATTTGATATTAAGAATTATTTTCAAGCTGACTGGGGTAGTGCACATATATAATCCCAGCACTCTAAGAGGCTGAAGCAGGAGGATCACATGTTCAAGTACAGCCAGGGCAATTTAGAGACTTAATGAGGTCTTATTTCAAAAAATTACTTTTTGTTTTAAAGGGTGGGGATGTAGCTTGGTGTGAAGCCTCTGAGTCCAATATCTAGAAAAAAAAGTTGTTTCCAAAGCATGGCTCCGGTAGAGGGAAACTCACTGCATGGTCTTAGTGACTATGCAGAGTGACCCTGAGATCTTGATGACCAATCTCTGCCGCTTCCAAATGACATAAATTGTTTTCCTTACAGAGAATTATTCAATAACATAAGTCCCCCCTTACTGAGCGCTACATTTCATTATCTTTAGTTTTAAATATTTTCCAGCCAAGCTAATACCGCTGGTTAATCAGTCACATTCAATCCATTTTTACAGATCTCTAACTTTGTACTTCTTATTACTCATCTAAGACATATACTGTCTTTTAAGTGAGCTCTAATCTTGCTAAATTTAGAACTGTCCCTAAATAAAACAATCACTCTCTTAGTTACTATAATTCTAAATCATTCAACTATATGTAATTTGATAATTCACATAACTTAGAGATTTAGGCATTTTAGGGGTTATTTCTCAAGGACAGGGACCATGTCTCACATTTAAATTACCATGATTTAACATTCTGTCTCAGACAGAGTACATGCTCCTTATGTGCACTATTTGGTTATTATACGTTCTTTTCAAAATTCTTATTCTTCAAGTCATTTTTATACTGTATATTTTTCTAGGTATCTTGTTATAAGACTATCATTCTATAGCTAAAAAACCTTTTAAAATCAACTCTAAAAATAATATTAACAATTAAAATGTAAATTTTATTAATAGATTGCACAATTAACTTATACACAATAGGTTCTGTTGTGATAAAACTGTTTGAATCATTCATTCATTTATTCATACGCTAAATAAATACATACAGAGAAACATGAACTTTTTTTTCTGTACTTTTATTTCTGATGAAAAGTGTGTTCTCAGGATCAAACAACAAAAGTGACTCATCTAGAACATGATTTTGGAGATTAAACTGTAGAATATATACTTTCAAAAAGGTCAATTGATAAAGTTACTTTCATTTGTTTACTTATTTTTACACATTCCCTCCAGAAGTCAGTCCAATCCCAATCCATCCACAGGCTCAGGATCCAAAGCCTTTATTCACTTTTCAAGCAGTTATACGGACCGAGAAAAATGTGCCTGGTTACCCATGTTGGAGAAGGCAGGATCGTGTGCAGAAGAATGAGAGGAGAGATTTGAGTGGGGAAGAGAGGGTGTGAATGTGAGAGTTGGAGAGGTCACTCTCCCTGAATTTCAAAACGTAGGCATATTCTGCAGAGTCTAGGTGAGGCTCTTGCCCATGAGCAAACTGAGGAATAAGGTAACAGAATATGAAAAATAAAACAACCTCATGACTCACTGAAATTTTGAATGAGTTGGATCATAAAGAGTAAAAATGGAGAAGAACTGAATAAATATTCTCTGAGATTCCTTGTGCATGTTTAATCTGCTAACGGTACTTTGTAGCTTTGTCACCTGTTTAATAACAAACACCTAGTGGCTTTATTATTATTAAGCAGTAGGCTGGGATCACCATAAAAACTAGTCACATGGAGCTTCTTAAATATATCTGTGTTAACTGTTTATTTGCTTGAACAGAGTTGAGTCCCTTCCTGATTTTAGAAGAACAAATATGACACCAATTACATGCAATTACAATTTCTAGTCCTAATCTTTCCCTCTTACTTTAAACTTCTGTGCATACCGACTTTACTTTGAGAAGATCAAAGTACTCTCCTTTCTGTGATATTGGGAGATTTACCACTATGACTACCACAAAGCTGATAATTTGAAATTGATAATCACTGCCTTATGTTAGTGTGTTTTCTGTTGCTAATGATACATCCAGTCACACACACACCACCAGCACCACCAGCACCACCGACTAACTTGCAAAGGAAAGAGGGTTATTTTGGCTCATCTTCCTAGTGCTCAAAGACCTGCGTCTGAAGGTGGCCTTCCCACTAGTAGAGTGCTGGTACAGTACAGAGCAGCATGTCAAAAACGACTGGCACTTATGGATATCTTTGGGTCAGTCACGCGACGTCACTCTGCTCGGCTCTTTTAATCCTAATCCTTTCATAAAAGGCCTCACCTCTAAACATCCTACTTGGATTAAGTGTCCACCCTAGGAATACTTCATAATGGGGATTACATTTTTATGTGAGTTCCTAAAAGGGATAAACATTCAAACCATCACTTGTCACTTTAATTAACAAGGATTTCACCAACCATTGGTTTTTATAAAATATTCTCATCATTCCTTCCTCCCATATTCCTAAAAATCAAGGACATCCACGGTTTTATTCAATGTAAGCATAATGCACATTGAAAATTACTTCTTTGGTTCAGATCTTTATGACAAATAAATGATTTCTGCCAAAGTAATATACCTTTTATGATTTTTGCTGTCCTAGAAATAATGTGATACAAAAATCTATAATAAATAACGAATTAAGATTTATGAAAGACATCACTCTTCTCTAGCCCTACATCTCAGTCAGAGCAAAGTTTCTTTGACAGCAGTATAAGCATGATTATGGGAATGTGACTTCCTCAGCCTCTTAATAAAGATGATAAAGCTGTTTACAAGTAGCACTTGTACACTGACTGTGAAGGGGATTTATGTAGTGGGTGTATTATTGTACATTTAACTAGATAATCTTCCTTCTATATGGGCTAGTTAAATGAATGGACACCTATCAGAAAAATTACAAATGGCCAATAAATACATGAAATAATATTCAGTGCGTTTGCTCATCAGAGCAATGCAAATTAAAACAACACTGAGATTCCATCTTCATCCGAAAGAATGGCTGCCACAAAGAAATCAAACACTAACAAATGCTAGCAAGGCTACAGAGATAAAGGTATACTTCTATGTTATCTGAAGTAGTGTAAATAGTACAACTACTATGGAAATCACTATGCAGACTCCTAGAAACACTAAAAGCAGAAATTACATGTGCCCTATTTCACTTCTAGATATCTTCCCAAAAGATGTGAAAGCATTATACTACAGTGATATGTACACACCCATATTTATAGCAGCACAACTCATAATAGCTAGATTTTGGAAGCAGTCTGTATGTCCATCAACAGATGAATGGATAAAGAATATACGGTATATTGCCCGGCAAGCGTGAGGTCGTGAGTTCGATCCCCGGTACAAAAAAAAAAAAAAAAAAAGACGGTATTTATATACAGTGGAGTAATACTCTTGTCATAAAGAAGGGTAAATTTGAGTCATTCGTAGAAAAATAGATGTACAGGGTAAATTTGAGTCATTCATAGAAAAATAGATGTACCTTAAGACCACAATCAGACACATGAGCTTAAATATCATTTAATTCTCTTATATAAGAAGCTCAACGTATGAATAATTTAAAGAACAAATGAAAAGATGGACAACAGAAAAGAGAGATACATCTTTGATAAATGTGAAGAGGAACTTGAGTGGAGGGAGAAAGCAGGGAAGCAACAACAATAAAAAACTAAAGACTTAGCTATTACAAATTGCTATAATAGTGGGATGGATAAAAAAGATGTATGTTTGTACAATGGAATACTACTCAGCTATAAACAAGGATAATCTTGAGGCTTTTATAGGTAAATGGAGGCAATTTGAGGCCATACTCACAAGTGAAATAAATCAAACTCCCATTTGCAAGTATATTATCTCCCTATTGTAAAAAAAAAAAACTGAAAAAGTAATACGATCCAAAATGTACAATAGATATTGTGATAATGAAAAGGACAGAAAGTGCTAAAAAAAAAAGAATAACTGGGATAGGGGAAAGGAGAAAAGAAAGAAGGGAAAAGATTATATGTATATAAGTATATACATACGTATATGTATATGTGTATATATGCAAGATAGATAATTATACTACTAATCTCTGCTAGTTCATTAAAAAGAACAGTTTGTACTTTCATTGCTTGACTATTTCATCATTTTTTCATGCCTAAATCTTATAACCTGAACAACTACTTCTAAGATAACAATATGCAATATATTAACCAGTGTTAATTTCCTACTTATGTTTTGAAATTCTGTGTTGTTTCTATCCATTTTTCTGTTTTGCTTTTTAGAATAAAATAAAATACAGATACATTGTGTACATATACTTCTGCCACCCAATGAATGTAACCATTACGTACTACAAACGTATACAAATGAAATTTCATAATCCTCTCAAACAGTTACATCATCATTTTTAGTAACACAAGCCTACTTCTAGCAGGAATTTATAGGAGTTTTGACAATAAGGATTCTATTCAAAGCAGATGCTCTGTATGGGTTGAAAAATCAGTTCTTTGCTTTGCACATCTATTGCAGGAATCAAAAACTTTCATGTTGAATAAAGTAAACCAGACTCAGAAAGTTAAACATTGTGTGTTGTTTCTTATATGAGAAACCAGATAGGTAAATAGGCAAGTAGGTAGACAGGTGATGGATGGATGGATAGATAGATAGATAGATAGATAGAATAAAGCAATGATTGGAAACTAGGAGGAAGATTTTTGAAGATAGGGAAGAAATTCAGAAGGATTAGAGGTGATAAGGGAAAGGGAATAATGGGATTAAAAACTATTAAGATGTGTTAAACACATGTAACAGATTTCCTAAAACAAACCTCACCATTTTGTAATACTAACATGCACTAAAAATAATAACAGTTGTTGTTCTTGTAAGTCTGGATTGTTATTAGAGAAACTCTGCCTGCCACTGAAGATAAGATTATAAAAAGAAGACAATGTGTGCCTATAATTTACAACATCTTAAAATGCACCACCAAAGAAAGAAAAGACGGTTTTACTTAGATGCAGAAGTTCTGTAGAACTTCAACTTGCATCTAAGTAAAAACATCTTTTCTTTTCTTTTTTCTTTTCTTTTATTTTCTTTTAAAAAGAAAAACAGAAAAAAGGAGAGACTGATGGTGGAGGGAGTGATGACTGACAGCAAATCCCTTGAGTGACTAAGGAAGAACAGAATCTAGAGCTCTTATAAAGTAGGCATATTTGTTGTATATCACAAATATTTACTAATAAAAATAAACACATAATATCTCAAAATAGGTGGGAATGACTAGATTGAAAGATTCCGTCTCCCACAGAGTGGGAAGGGGGTGGTGTATCTACCACCTGGTTGAGTTGGGTGGGAGACAAAGCAAGTTTACCAAATGAAAGTCAAGTGTGAGGACGGGATGAGGACTTAGGAGTCAGGTGAGAGACGTTGGATGGAAGGTTGTGGTTTGAGAAAGTGATATAAAACAGGCATTGGGGAGGAAGCATGAACCCATGAGTCATCTTCTGAAGACAGAAAATTTAAATGTAAGAATTTGAAGGTGGGTGGTGGTGATGATTTCAGTGTTATTACTGCATCTGTAAGTAGTAAAGTACAATTAGAAAAAAGAACACTTGGTGGAAATAAAAATAATAGCAATTGTTTCTGAAGGTTCTCTCTGTGTTAGTTACTCTTCTAGAGAAGATCTAGAGATGAGTTAAGGAATGAGAATCTGAATATACAAACCATGGCTATACCATATAGAAACACAGACGACTTAAACTCACAATCTACAAGAACTAGCTTGGAAAGCCAAGCCATTACCAGTCACAACCACTCCTGGAAGCCAAACTACTATGTGCTGCACCTAGAAAAATCAGTCCAGTCAGTACTTGATTAACAGCTGCTAGTTTCCCTAATTTTCCCCAGTAATTCCCTATTTTCCCCAACTTTCAATTTAGAACCAAGCAAAGGAGACCAAATATGCACCAGTTTTCAATCAGCCCACGTCCAGCTTCCCGAGCCTGTCAGCTTCCTATCCTGGCACATCCTGGCGCCTTTTCTTAATTCATTCCACTATTACACTTCCCACTCTACTGTCTGCCATGAAGCCTCTGCCTGATGCAAGAGCTGGCTTCCTTGCTGTGGCAAATTCAGAGTACATAGCTTTTGCTTGTTCCCCTTTGAATGGCTTGTGCTTATTTCTATAGGAATCAAGCATTTGGCCAAATTATTCACCTTGATAAGAATCATGGCAGAATCAAAAGGGAGAAGAAAGGAGCAAGCCAGTTTTATGACCTCAGGGAAATAAAAAGCAAGACCTGCCATGTAAGTACAGGAGATGAGAAGTACGGAGAGCAGGTAGTAAGCCAGATGGTGTCAGCCTCAAAAGAGCAGATGTTCTACCCAAGGGATGTGACACAGAGTGTGGGAATAGCGTGAGAAAACAAAAGAAGCTCAAGGCTTGGGGATGTGACTTTTAAAAGTCTACAAGGGGAGTGGCATCTCTGGCTAGGTTTAGTGAAGGAAAAAAAGAAAAAAAAAGTAAAAAGAATGTTCTTTGAAGATGAAGATTGTGTTGATTTCAACCTCAGAATTCCATGAAGCACTGGGAACGCATTTTGGAGGAAGGAGATACAAGGATGGATGAGCTCTGAACATCTCAGCAGAGAGCTGTGTATTCTGGAGACAGCAGATAAAATGTGACCGACTTTTGGACAGTGACTGATGCAGTCAGGGATGTTAAGCAAAACCAACCAGACCCCCATACTAATGATGGTGTGGAGACAGGGAACAACAGAGGGAATCCGTGTGCTCATATTCTTTGTCAACGGGGAAGATCTTGGGTACTATTTAAGCAGGTTTTATGTGGCTGGCTAGGGGACACCACATGGACACTTCAGCCAGAAAAGACTGGTTGCTTAGGATACAGAAATATTGACAGAAAGCCTATAGACTAATGGGAGTGGTACCTAGAACAGGAACAGAGTGGGATAGGGGAACAACTAATTAAAAGGAAATTCAGCAGATCAGGAAGGAAACAGAATGGCAAAGAAGTCTCGATCTTACAGCACAGAAACCCTGACACCATAAGCTCAGTCTTTCCTCACTTCCTCTTCCCTCTATTCTTCCTTCCTTCCTTCCCTCTTTCTTCCCTCCCTCTCTTCTTTCCTTTTCTTCCTTCTTCCCTCACCTTTTCCTCCCTCCTTTTCCTCACTCCCCCTCCCTTTTATCTTTCACTACTTCTTTCATTTAAAACTTCCTAATGCAAGCTTAATTGATCCTGGTTTATAGTTAAAAAAAATTAAGTTACAGTAATTTTGAGTTAACATAATTATTTGGTAGTAATAAAAAGTGAGCATAGTTCTAAACTTCTACCTATGCTTTTGGCAAAATGAAATGTAATCTAAATAACTTCCCCTTTGAATTTAAGGTTCATGTATGATTATTAAAATGAGAGAAGTGCTGTAATAATTGGGAATTCTGTCTGCACAATTTATGATAACTACACATAAGATTTTTAGTTATTTTCAAGTCATATTTGGTGAGAACTCATTTGCTTTTTTATGTTATTATGGCCTTTTAAATAAATATTTTCTCATACTTCCTCAGGAATATAAATGTAAGATTATAAATTTAACAAACATAGAAGTCCAAATGTTATCAACAAAGTAATATTAATTATCTGGCTTTGCATCCAAATTTGGAATCTTAATCTTCATAAATTAGAAATTTTTATTTCTCTAGAATTTACCAAAGACTGGAATATGAAGTTATTGGTATCTTACTATTTATTTGATTATGTCATCTCTAGAATGAATCAATGAAAGTATTTTAATTTGACTGCAAAAATAAAGTACATATTCATATTTCAGAACACCTAAATGTACACAGTTATTAATTACAGTGAAGAACCTATATTAACTCTTAAGACAAATCTACACAGAGCCAGACAGACCTCATGGTTCTAACCTCGAGGCCCAGCCAGCAGGAATTCACAGTGGTGCTAGCATCATTTCTAAAGAGCACTCCACCTTCTCTTACTGCGTGTTCTTTTCTCTTGCTTTTTTTCAGATGGAGGAGGTCTAGTTTTGAGTAATGATTATCTTTCTCACTTGTTTTTCTCTTTTCTTTCCCCACTTCGCAAATGGCCTTATCTGCCACTCACAATTTTTGTGGTCTGCAATTCTGATCACTTTTAAATGAAACCCATGCTGGCTTTGGTAATCATAATGTCATTTACAATTTACCACTAAACACGTTTATTCAGTTAGTAGCACACTGGAGAAAGAGAACTCCATATGAACTCACCGTGAAAGGCCTAATCTGATTATTTCCTCATGAAAATCCAGGCAGGGGTGCTTACAAGAGGGGCTGAGAGGAGAAGGAGAAAAGCAAGGTCTGGCCACAGCTGACTTTGATAATCAATGTGAATAGATAAATGGTACAGCCTGTCAGGGCAGCGCGCAGTCACCCCAGGGCATTCCTCTCCAAAGGCAAGAACCGACAGGACTTAATGAAAGCTGAGTGACCAGGGAGTGGGCTTGGCTTACGCTACTGCGTACAACATGGGCAAGAACAGTGATAAAGTCCAGAAACCTTTCTCTAAGTAAGGGAAATTAGATTAAGCAGGCTGTATTTGTGTGTGCATGTGTGTACATGAATGTTTGCTTTGAGTATATTTTACCTCCCTATAATATCCTGAACATAAAATATACTCTGTTAACCTTTCCCTATGCTGGAATCCACTGGCCCTGACACTAAAAAGAGAGAACTATAAGTATCTAAGGGAGGAGGAAGAGGAGGAGATCATGAATAGGACTGTGTGTGTGTGTGTGTGTGTGTGCTCAGGTTCCTTCTAGGGTTCTAACAAATATTAACTTTGTGTCAATATTTGTCCTTCCTGTCGTGAAATGAGGATTTTCCACCTCATTTCACGTTGGAAAAGAAAATATGCCAAAGGGGTCGTCTTTGCTAGGGAGAAAAATTAAAAGAAAAAAAAAAGAAACAACTTCTATCCTTTATTTAGAAAAATGGATGAGAAGGGAAAAAAGAAATATTTTTAAAATAAATGTTTTGACTCAAAGGCACATAGAATCTTTCCATCTTCTTCTTTTCAACAAAAGAGAAAAATTTATACTTATATGCCTAAAATTGAATGAAATACATCAACATTAATGATTTTTTTCCTTGAGGTTAACACCACCATTTCCCTCAATAATTATTTTAGCTATTTGCTGATAGATTTCACAATTCATGGGCTAGTAAAGATAGAAGACTTGACAAAAACAAAATATATAATCTTTCCCCTATTTTCAAAAATGAAAAGAAATTTTTGTAATTGCTTTGTGTCAAACAACATTTACACCTTATTACTTCTAATTTATCAAATACAGATGGCCACAGATCAAATAAAGTGAAGACAGGTTAAATTTATCCTCTTTTTTATCTGTTGTCACAGGTCCTCTGGCTATGAGAAAACACTCCAGATTCTCAAAGCTGTGTTCCTAGTTGTAAAAAGTCAGTAACAGAGACCTTCAAAAAAATTATTAAAGAACACTTGTTTTGCACATAATAGAAATAATAAAGGAATAGTTTATTTTTCCAAAAAAGAATAGTAGCTAAATTTATTTTTTTAAATCTTCAAAATTAATAACGGTTATTTTGTAAAATGAAGGTAAATTGGGAGTAATGTCCTTTATGGGTAAGAAGGTAAATATAAATAACAGGGAACATAAATTTGCTAATTTGAAGTTAAGAACTAGAGGTCTTTAAAGTCTACCGAGTGACCATATATGGTAGTTTTAGTTACAAAACAGACATAAGCTTGCTGATCTAGTCATGCACAGTTACTGCTCTAAGTAATTAACGTGTAACTACAGTAGTTATTACAAGATACTTAGAAATAGTTTGAGAAATTCACTTTCATTGGATTGAAAACAGTTTAAAATGTATTTAATATTTAGTTCCTAGACCTTTAAAATGAATGCATTTCCAGACTGGCTTTCACCACTTGTTAGGCAGTGGTACTCAGGAGCGGTCACCTCTGGCTCCGTTCTCCATGGTAAGCCCACTTTAGTACTGCGTGACCAAATTAGGAAAGTGGCTTTCAGCACTTGAGAGTAATGGGACTGGGATGCGCAGATGTGAAGACAGTTTCAAAGGACTTAACACCTAGTAGCAGGAAGCTGCCCCATGAGGAACATGTGCCTCTGCAGATGGGAAAGGAACTGGTTACTACAGTACCCACAGAGCACAGCATCTCGCACAGTGCCATAAGCCATTTCACCAAAGTTCTTGTGCTTACTCTGGTTTCTATGGGAAAACATTTCAAATTCACCTGAGACACATGAAAACCACCCCAAAGCACCCAGTGTTTGAAGGAAGAAGAGTGGCAGTAAGGACTTCTTCTGCCTTCTCCAAGTCCTCGTGACAAGTATTTCAGAATTTTTTTTATCTTTTGATAGAAGTATTACTGTGAGAAAAATAATGAGCAGCAGATGAAAATAAGCGATACAATGATAATGAAGTTGGGGGTGGGGAAGTAGCAGGAGGGTAATGCACGCATCCAGTAGACCTTTTTGGAATGAGTCATTTCATCGTTTATTTTTTTAAATTAAAAGTCAAAAAAACCTACTTTCATTGATGGAAAAAAATTTAAACCAATTCCAGGGACTGCTCTGTATTATTTCACAATGCTGAAATATCACTATCTACATACTACCTGAAATAAGTGACTTTGAAAGTTTTTGTATGTTTGTTTTCTGTTGCATGATTTTACCTACAAACATCAGCAGACATGGTACCAATCATAAATTTTATTCTTGAATACTCCATTAAAAACAGTCCCAGCAAATGCAAGCTCAGGAAGTACAGCTTAGTGAGTGTGAGATCCTTTCGAAGAGATTTCCATTGCTTGTCTCCTCTACTTCTGTCTAGTCACAAAACCTCAGCAAGTTTGTTATCCTCTCCAACTCAATTTTCTCATTGTCAAAGGGGTTAAGAATTGCACCCAGTTCACAGGCTAATTGGCAGAAAGAATTAAATGAGATGATGGTATATATATGTGCAGAGTGCATGAAAAGCAAGTGTCAATACACATAAGCTGTCACATTCTCCATAATCAAAAAGATTATTTTTTTAAATTTTCACGTTCCTTTTTACCTTTGCTTTTTTTTTTTTTTTTTTTTTTTTGGTTCTTGCTTCAACTCAAACTAGTATTTGCCTCATATTCTGGAAGGTGCTTGTAAGTATTGCATTCATGTGAATAGTATAGAAAGAAACACTTGCAAGTGAAAAAATTCTAAAATACGGACTTGAGAATCTGAATTTAGAAAATACAAACAGAAGAAATACATATACATGCACAGGTTGTGTGCATGCACATGTGGGTCTATGAGCACACCTATATTTTTTTCATTATCGAAAAAAATAATCACTGTAAAATCCAGGATGATTTTTCCCTTTCATGTAGTCTTAACTTTTACTTCATTCCTTTTGTAGTTACTCTCCTCCCCTCCACCCACCCTGCCCACCCTTCTTTCCACCTCCTAGTTCTCTTTTGCTAGCAAACCTTGCCTGCCAGCTTTCAACAAAGCGATGTTCATGGGCTAGTTTAGAGGCAGGGACAGCCAACAGCATTCCTTACAAATAGGATTCCTGGCACTCTCTTCTTCTAGAATGATAAACTTATCACCTCTCCAGTTCTCGTTTTGAAGCTGCAGCAGTAATTTCTGCTAGACGCCAAAACTGAAATGAATGTGACTGTGCCATGGTCTGCTCTAAGCTGTGGCTATAATGAGATTTGAATGGGAAGCCCCGGACACAATAAATCTGCGCCATATGTGACCATTTCCTGTGTCAGTTCCTTTCTCATAACCAGTGGAGACTTTTTTTTTCCCCTCTCATGACCCCACACCATGACTCTGAAATCTTTCATGGCTGCTTATGGGCCTCAGGCTTTTTACAGCAGTTGTATAAATAAATGAATTTGACAGCAAACATCATAACAGTTAGCAGTAATGTGTGTTCGCCACAAGTGCCTATGCTACTCACTGGAGAAATGGCAGAGGAAACAGCTTGTTTTGATACCTAAACAAAAGTAGTTTCATTTGACAAGTGGTGAAAGAATTAGTCAAATTAACTTGAAATCCACTAGGACTATTTTTGCCAATTCTCCATGCCAAGAAAACGTTCCCAGCTCCACACTGCCCATGACTCACAGGGGATAAATTTTCCCCTTTTATTCTGAGATAAGATCTGGGCTGGGAATACAGTGCTTTTGACTGATATTTTATATTAATCTTCTTTGTACGTCAAGACTGTCAAGTATGGGAACTCAAATACAGCAAAGAATTTCAAAAGAAGCATGTAAAAGAAAAGCTACGCAGGGTATTTGGGGCAAAAAAGAAGAGAGGTGGTCATAATGACCCATTTCACTGATTATCTGTTGACAGCAAACTGGACCTTAAGAGTTCTTTTTTTCCTTTCACACTAACCTTTGTTAAGAATAAAAACATCTCTGACCCAAACAATTCTCAAAATAAAGGTACTTAACATTTTCTCTGTAGTGTGAATAACATGAAATCACCTGTTTGATGGATATGTGATCAATTTTAAAGTGCTTAGGTTTTCCTTCATTATGTAGACAGGTTGTTTGAAAGACCTCCCATAGTCCCACCCTCCCGGCATTTCAGTGCCAATCCTGCTGTGCCTGTTGTGAAGGATGACAAATCAGTGGTTACTTTCATGACACTGGTTTCGTGGACTCAGGTGAAAACTGTACAGGTTCAAATCCTAGCTATTTTATTTAGTATCTCTGTGACCTTAGTCAACTAACTGAACTTCACTGTGCCTCAGTCTCTTCCTTTAAAAGTAGAAAGCTTAATGGTATGATATTCTTTAGTCTACTCTGTTTCTAAAACACCCCAAAACTGGATAACTTATAAAGAAAAGGAGTATATTTAGCTCATAGATCTGGAGATTGGGATGTAAGATTGGAGGAACACATCTTGTCACCTTCTAGCAAGAGTTGTATGCTGCTCCACACCTGGTAAAAAAGTGCAATGGCAAGAAAAATTATGCAAAAAAAAAAAAAGAGAGAGAGAGAGAAAAGATATAAAGAGGGTCACACACTGTAACAACACACTTTCCTCTGGATAACTAACCCACTCTTTTAAACACATTACTTATCTCTTCAAAGAGCTACTATGACCCAAATACTTCTTAAACCCTCACTCTAACTCTCAATACTGTTACACTGGCAATTAAATATCAACATGAGTTTTATAGAGATAATCATATTTTAAAAATCTTAGAACAATACTTATCAGGGAGTATCTGTTGATGTGATTATTCTTAGTAGTAAGCCAAACAAACAAATGCAAAAATAGCCCTTTTAGAAGTACTAGATCTCTTTTCTATTATAGCTTGATATTGGTAGCTAATCTTGGAAATAAAATGTAAAATTTGTGGGAGAAAATCATAGTAGTACTTCACTTAAGTCAGTATCAATTAATTACAAAGTACAGGACAGCACTACTTGAAATAAAAATATCTTTTGACCCTAAGATATTTCTTTCGATGAAAATTATTTTCACCATTTTCAAGTGGTTGCTGGTTCTAGAATCTTGTCACATATAACAAAAATATTACTGACTAGGAGAACAAAATTCAAGCACCATCACTAATAGATTGTAGTTCAGGTGTATAGTCTATGTTTTATTTTCAATTTTAGTTTAATTATTAAAATTGTTCACTAATGTTTCTTACTTATACTATTAGTAATATGTAGAAGTACTTTAAAATTTTAGCATTCTATAAAGATTAGAATCGCTAGCATTCTATAAAGATTTCTTTATCGAGATCTTACCACCTGCACAATAGCTTCCCAATGTCTTTATTTTAACTAACTGACAGATTCACTTGGATTCATATTTCTTCACATCTGGTCAAAGTATGGGGAGAAAAGTCAAAGATATTAGTGACTGAATTGCATTAAACATAAATATACTCAAAATTTTTCCTTTAGAGTAGCACAAATCAACTTGAAAGAGTAACAGATAAACACATATGTAGCTCTCTAAAACAATGATGAACCTGAAGGAGACAGAATAAATACACAGTTAAAAAGATGTTGGTTGTGAGCTGGGGTGTGAGGATGGCTAGAAAACCAAATACACAAGTAGCATCCTTCTGTGGTGAAACAGGCTTCATGCCACTCCATTTCTAATAAAATAAACTGGAGACGCCCATGTATGATTCCTTAGATTAAAAGTGCACTGCTATATCTAGGAAGCTTCTCAGGAACTGGTATGTGAGAAAGTAGCTTTTTACCTTAGGCAATTCCATTGATGTGGAATGTCATCTGATAAAATGCTTCTCTTGCTACTTCCAGATTTTTTTCCAAGACCTACTTCTTGGATGCATTTCCTGACACACCTTAGGACTGCTAAAGGTGAAGATTTATGAATAATTCCAGCTTTTATAGCATAGGGCCACCAAGGATGAATAAACACAGCAGTGAGTTACTGTCTTTTATTGGCCAGCCACTGCCACTGCCTTTTAATTAGCAAATGAACACTGTAGCCTTGTTAATCGTTTTTCTCAGATGGAAAATATACAGGGATAGAGGAATTTTATAAGACCAGTATTCTCAATCAACCACTGCGGATCTGTGAAAGTAACTTGTTCAGCTGTTTCTTCATTATTTCTCGAGTGTGTGTGTGTGTGAATACACATAAGCTAGCCTTACTTGAGGAAGTACTACCCTACTGTTGTAAGTTTAGGCAGGATCATTAATTAGTCATTAGCCATTGAGCAGAGGTAACAAATGTCCCTTTGGGGCTATATAACTTAATTTAAAGAGTTAAGAAACCACAAGAAATCTAGCCCAGTGACCATTGTTAGAAAGCACATTTCATGGAAACACAGCCACACATACTTATTGGTGCATTTTCTATGGCTCTTTGGACTACCACAGCAGGTATGAGTTAACTGTGACAGAAACTTGTGGCCTAGAAAGTTGAAAATATTTACTTTCAGAAACTGTTTGCCAACTTCTGCTCTTATAGTTCTATTGATCTCTGTGACAGTGACCACCACAAGTAGAAGATAGAGACTGATCTCTTATCCCAGGTCCCTGCCAATGATAGAGGGACAAGAAGTAGAAGCCAGAAATAAGCCTTTGTTGTTTTGAGCAGTTGAGATTTGCAGATCGTTAGGTATGGCATTCTAACCCAGTCTCTATGCCATAGTCAGATACACATTTTTTTCTAAACATATGCAATACATCTTGCTTTAGGGAAGAGAATAAAAAAGAGAATAAATAAGAAAATTCTCCTCCCCAGATCCAGTCTTTAACAGACTGAGCCTGAAGACAGAGTATGATTGTATTCTGGGCCAACATCATTTTGACTGGAAATTTCCCTTTTTGAACACAAATTCCCCTATAGAGTCTCTCCCAGTATTTGTTTCATCTAATGTCTGAGAATCTAGAAACTTCCAGAAAAACTATTTGTATGGCTTCCTAAAAATTTGTCTTCTTTACCATTGCATTGTAAAAATGAAATTTTTCTGACACAGTATACTCAAAAAATTATTGAAGTGCTGAGAGGAAGATATTTCCGTAAGCCCAGAATTGGCATGTGAAAGCTTTTCAGAATGAGTCCTCGCCTTGGGCCTTTGCCACTTTACCATGAGTGAAGCATGACAAAACTGGGTGTAGCTGCTCTGTTAGTTATATACAGATCTTCCTATTTGTGAAAATAAAAACAGCACTGTTTCTTGGCAGAGAACAAAATGGTCCTTCGACCTCACAGAAGGGAAAGTTGAATAAATAAGCTGTCACTGCTGCTGCTCCTTGGAAGTAGGGAGGAACTGAGATCGCAAAAGCATTGAGCTCTGTGTTCATTATGTCAGTCCTAGAAGGCAGAGTTGAGGCTAATCTGGCTACATAGGAGATGTGCTGTAGTCTGATGAACAGAGACATGTTTGAACTGTGAATTCCAATTTAGTTTCTTCCTATACCTTGGAACTTTGATTACTGACAGATTAGCAGGTACCTCAGTGTCCTTATCATGTATGCAACATACATAGATATTTATACAGTGTAATTGGTTGCATAAAAATTAATTGTACTGATGTCCTGGAGATATGGCAGGGAAATGTGGATTGAAAGAGGAGGCCGTTTCCCAAGTAATCCCAAGTAATATATAGGAGCCAAAGGGAAAAGAGATGGGAAATATGAAAAAACAATCAAATGTTGCTTAGTCAGTACAAGTAGCTATTAGGATTCTTACAAATCTAGCTCTAAAATTCTTACAAATAGGATACCAGGCTAGAAGATCCCAGGTGAGTAATCCAAAGACATTCTTTAAATTTAGTGACTCCTCCCAAAAGTTGCTGTATCATAACTGAGCATGATAAATAAGTTTTAAAAAGAAATTGGTATTCAATTTTGAGCAACAAAACACTGCCAGATTATTGAGATACAAAATTGGCATTGAATATCCAGAGACAGAGCTACTTATAGTATTTATAGCAAAGGCTTTAGATAGACGATGAAGAACAAGTACTGAACAATACAGCTACAGATACCAGTCAACAATAAATTCAGTATGCTGGCTCAAGATGGAAAAGAATATTTTGTTAGGCAAAAATATATTTATATAACCACATAGAAAAGTAAAAACAAAACAAAAGAGAATGAGCTGTGTGACATGAGTGCACATAGGGATACACTGGGATGATTTCTTCACTTTGGATGAAATCTGATATAGACTCAGGAAATCAATAGTGATCCTAAGCTGCATCATATAACCTTAGATTTTTATACATGTATGGGGGAGTGGTGGGTGACAAGAGGAGAAATCTGGAAACATTGTTATTTTCTAACACTTCCATTTTACAGCTCTGACATTTAAAAATAGATTTAACACTATGTGTTAAGCATTTGCCATTATTCTGATAGTGAATTAGACTTAGAGAATATAGTACAATGCTTAAAAATAAAAGGAGAGGCATGATGCTTGCCTTAAAGAAGCTTACTTAAAGTCACATTTCTAGAAACTAATTGCTTTCACAGCTTCACTCATCTTTGAAAATCTCAATCCTTGCCACAGCAAAAGGAAAGAGACATCAAAATTTGTTACGCTGGGTGTAATAGTACCTGACAGGTACTATGAGATTCACACACACACACACACACACACACACACACACACACACTGTATTTTCATGAGCACAAAAAGGTGAGAAGTATATTTTTAGTTTTTTCTTCCACTTTGCAAATAAAAACACTAAGCTTAAAGGACAACAGATGTCCAAGCCTGACTTGGAAGCAGCCAGGTCACCATGAAGACAGTACATAGGCAAGTCACTCCATCTTCTTCAGGCTAAAATCTGTTCAAAACCAAGTTTTGGTTGTCTGCTTTGGTTTTTTTTTTTTTTGGTAAACATTTGAGATGTAGGAATTATATAATAACCAGAGTTGTTAACTCTGCTTCATATATTTCCTGTGTTTTTAAGGCAGAGACTAAACAATGCTGAGATACTCATTAGAAGAATTATTAAGAGGAAAACGCAGGTGTCACATCTTTCTGACCTAGGCTACTGTCACCAGGGTTGTCTGTAGGGCATTACTGCCTCACTCTGTGTTCTTGTAAGTTCATTAAAAAGTGGCTACAGATGAGCTTTGCCCTTGGAGGCATTCAGCACTTGGCAGCCAGCTCAAAATTAATTTGGGGACCCTTAGAGACTGCTAAGGATTCAGAGTTTCCCTGAGGTCTGGAGTACAAGCACTTGAGCCACACACTGCAGACCATACCACAAAGTCAGAAGCTGTGAGCGGCTGGTTTGAACTTATTAAAAGTTTTGTAAAAAGGCAAGAGTATATTTATAATTCCTAAAGGATAGCTCGAGTGCTTTGTGTTGGACCTGGTCTGTGTCAAAGGCCAATTTCCATCCATTATAGTATAGTAAGTCATATGACTATTTTGTTTAAAGAAATTTACACACTGAGTCAAAAGAAAAATCAAACTATATCCATCATTGAGGAGTTTATCATTCTTTCAACTACAGAATTCTTTGTGCTTGGATTCAGGGTTAATTTTCCTTGAAATGCAGAATTTTCCAGATAAAACTAGCCACTAGTCCTTCAAGAATGGTTTTTCCAGGTTAATAAGAGCTGCCTTCTGGGAAGATCCTACATCCCATAATGCATCTGGCCAATTTGTTGGTGTCATTCAAACTGCTAAGGGTAAGAGTGGGAGAATTCCTTCCTGTCCTCTGAGACGATCATTTTATACCCCAAAGCTTCCACTTCATTATGCTCAACTTAGGGCATAATTACAATGTTATTACTGTTCATAAAATTAACCAGATTTTCCTCTCGTTTTCTTTCTCCTCTTCAGCATTTGACTCTCTGACCTTCTTCAACAGAAAAGTCTATGGGCTGATTACATGCTAAATGTGGAAGTATTTCCTTTTATTTGTTTTAAATTTTTTCCACTGTTAATTTCATTGAAAGCATACTTGTTCCCATATTATGTAATACGTTAACAAAAAAGAAAAGAACATTTTAGTACTTTAAAGAAACCTAGAAACCTGAAATGCTGTGGCAGTGGTTGCTGCAGCATTTCTTAGGGGTCATAATCAAGCCATGGTAAGAAGTGGCAGGAAAAGCTGTAAAGGATAAATAATGGTAGGGGAAAGGAAGCAAAATACATGGCATGATGATTATGTCAATGGTTATTTAATCACCATGATCTTTAGTTTTGTCACCTGCAAAATAAAAGTAGACACTTCCTGTCATGTTGTTGCTACAAAGGCATAAAACGAGATAAATTATTGAGGACAAAATGTCTCAGGGGTAGGGATGCTTACCTAGCATGTAAGGGACCCTGGGTTGGATCCTTAGCACCACAGAAACAAACTTTAGAAAAGATATTAAAAGGCATTAACAACCTACTAGTGTGAGAGTTGGCAGATATGGTGTAGGGTGGATAAAACGCTGTTAGAAAAACATACCTGATACCCCAATACAAATATCTTAGTTTGCATCACTTACATACAGTTTTTTATATTGCCGTTCTTCCATCATTCTATCCAAATGTTATTCCCCACATGTTGATATTTTGACAGCTTCTAAAAGATTTTCGTGTTCCGGCAACTGGCAAACAGAATTCACTCCATAATTTACTCTAAAACTGACAGCATTACCATAGATGGATGGCAGGTTTGGCTAAGAACCCCTAAGTCAAAGCTTTCCTGGATGTGGTGATTTAGGTTGAAAAGCATTTTGAACCAGTGAGTCATGCTCCCCTGGGAAAGAAGGATGATTGCCCTTCTTTTATACATGTTGAAAGAATTAGACATTATGATCTTCAAATTCACACCAAAAAGCTTTGAAAAGAAATGGGGTACTTTCCCTCTGAGTTTATCCTTAGCTACTTCAACTCTCAGTAGGCCAGGCAACTCCAAACTCCTGCCTGATCCTCAGACACTTAGAGTGCACATCCCATTGTGGTCACTGCCAAACTTTCTAGTCTTCTCTTGGATGTCTGTGTGGCTCATTCTCATATTTGCCTCACCTTAGCTCCAATGTCTTCTCAGCAAGGCCCACCCTAATGAGCACATACACCCTCATCCGGTCTCCTGCCATGCTATATATTGTGTCTTTAGTCCACAGCACTTGTTGCTTTTTAAAGTACTAGATAATTTATTTATTAAGTGCATTAGCCTCCCACCCCCACTCCTCTAGCTAGAAAGTCTGCTACTGGTCCTTAGTAGAAAATGAATGCTTGACCATGGGGCATGAAGTTATCCTGCTCTCTGGGCTGACCATCTCTGGGTACTATTTGACCCAATCATAAAGTTGTCGGTCATGCACAGTAAGATTTCACCATTAAGTGGAAATTGCCTATATGATACTCAGCAGATACAGAAAGTACAGGTGAGTTACATGAAGAAGTTTCCCAAAAGCCAACAGCTCCTACTCCTGCTATATGGCCTTTGTCCCCCAGTATGTATCTGTGGTTTCATACTATATGATTACTATACTATATGATTAGTTGACTGAAGACAAGATTAGGACCTGGTTTATACATTGTTCTGCATATTATACAGGCATTATGCAAAAGTAGACAGTTCCAGCACTACACTATCTTTCCTGGATATTCCTGGAGGACAGTGGTGAAGGGAACTCTTCACAGTGGGCAGAACTTCAGGCAATGCCCTGGTTGTAAATTTTGCTTAGAAGAATAAGTGACCAGATGCACAGCTATATACTGGTTCTTTGGCTGCAGCCAATGATCAGATATCAGATGGTCAAGGACTTGGTAGGAACAAAACCGAAAAAATGATGACAAAGAAATTTAGAGCAGAGTTATGTGTTTAGACTTCTTTGTATAGGCAAAGGATATAAAGGTAATTGTTCCCCATGTAAATGGTCACCAAAAGGTGACCTCAGCAGAAAAGAACCTCAGTAATCAAGTGGATAGGTTGACTCATGCCAATCTTTTTCTTCAGTCACCCTTGTCATCACCCATGAGCTCATGAACAAACTGGTTATTATGGCAAAGATGGAGATTATATATGGGTTTAGCAACATGAATTTTTACTCAACAGGGCTAATTTGGCTAGAGCCAAATATGCCAGAAGCAGAGACCAACTCTGCATCCCTAATGTAGAACTTAATATAGCATCATGTAGCACAGCATCCGGCTATAACCTGATGGGAGGTGAATTATACTGGACTGTTTACATCATGGAAAGGGCCAGAATTTAGTTCTCAGTGGCATAGACACTTTTTCCAGGTATTGATTTGCTTTCCCTTCATATAAAGCTTCTGCCAAAAATACCATCTGTGTATCATACACACCATTACTTCTGACCAAGGAACACATTTCAAAGCCAAAGAAGCAAGGCAAAAGACTCCTCCTCATGGAATTAACTAGTATTACTATTTTCCTTATGATTCAGAAGCAGCTGGATTGACAGAAAGGTGGAACTGCCTTTTCAGGGTACAGTTACAGCATCAGTGAGGTGATAATATCTTACAGGGCTGCAGCAAGGTTCTCCAGAAAGATGTAGATGCTTTGAATCAGCACCCACTGTATGAAATTCTTTCTCCCATAGCCAGAATTTAAGGGACAGAAGCGGGAATGCTACCACTCACCATTACCTCTAGTGACACATTAGTAAACTTTTGTTTCCTCTTCCCACAATCTTATTCTCTGCCTGGCTTAGAAGTCTTAGTTCCTGAGGGAGAAAATGTTGTACAAGAGAAATATAATGATTCCATTGAGCCAGAAGCTAAGACTCCTATTTGGGTATTTTGGGCTACTAATGCCTCAGAATAAATAAGCTGGAAGTTATTTCTGGGAAATGGAAGTTATGGTGTTGGCAAGGTGATTGATCCAGACTACCGCGGGGAACATGGACTATTATTTCACAATGGTGAAAAGGAATATTAGGCCCAGGAAGTCTCCCAGAAAGCAGCATCTCAGGCTCTCTTTGGGAGCCGAAACTCCCGGACCCGTAGAGTGGCCTGGGCTGTTTGGATCGAAAGTCTGCGCAGACCTGCATCTCGGCGGGACTCTTTGGGGCTGGTAGGCCCTCCCTTCATCCGCAAGGAACTGCCTGGAGATTGGCATCTGGGCCAGGTCTGTTTGAGCCCGTAGCCCTGCCCTTCACCCCCAGGAAGTCTCCCAGAAAGCAGCATCTCAGGCTGTCTCTTTGGGACCCGAAAATCCCAGACCATAGAGTGGCCTGAGCTGTTTGGATTGAAAGTCTGCGCAGACCTGCATCTCCGCACGACTCTTTGGGACTGGTAAGCACGCCCTTCATCCGCAGGGAACTGCCTGGAGATTGGCATCTGGGCTGGGTCTGTTTAGGCCCATAGCACTGCCCTTCACGCCCAGGAAGTCTCCCAGAAAGCAGCATCTCGGCCTGTTTCTTTGGGACCCGAAACTCTCGGACCTGCAGAGTGACCCGGGCTGTTTGGATTGGGAATATTGTGGAGACTGGCATCTTGGCCAGGTCTGTTTGGGATCAGGGACTTTTCAGAAACCAACATTCTGGCCTGACTCTTTGGCACCTGTAGGCCCTTCACTCGCAGGGAACCTCCTGGAGACCT
>PVJX010012334.1:0-12706 GCA_004027295.1 Dolichotis patagonum
CCAAGGCCATGCCCCTCAGTGACCACCTAACTTTCCCCCACTAGACCAAGGCCAGGTTCAGGTCTTCAAATGTAAATGTGCCTCTTAGGGGCTCACCACTGATAGCCGGGAGAATAATTTTCAGAGAGCAGGGGATGTATATGGAATGGGGAGATACTGACAAAGACATGCTTCTCTCACCTCTGTGACTGTTAAGTGAGTCTTCAACTTGAATAAGAATGGCCAACTAAGTCGATCTGCATGATTCTGGATGTGACCGAGGGATTTATGGAGGACAGAAGACCCACCCTGGGTAGCTGGCTGCTTGAATGGAATAAAAAGGAGAGGAAGAAGAAAGACTCACTGCTGTTTCTCCAGAGAAGCTCCAGTTTTCATTTAACCTTGGGCATCATCTCCTGGCTTCCAGCCTAAGCTCTTCAGCCTCCTAGCACAGACAGGTACAGGACACTGCCCTGAGGTCCAGGCCTTCAACTGGATCCTTCAGCTGTCCAGTGCACAGACAGCCCCTTTGCACTCTTCTACACCTGACCCTGTGCATGGCCACTGTAAGCCAATTTGTAAATTCTTGTATATTGTATATTTCATGTTAAATCTGTTTCTCTAGTAGCATTGACTGATATCCTTTCTTCCTTCCTTCTTTCCTTCCTTCCTTCCTTCCTTCTTATTTCCCTTCCCTTCCTTTCTTCCTCCCTTGGAACTGAGGATTACACCCAGGGGTGCTATAGTGCTGAGCATCTATATTTATATCCTCTTTTTTATATTTTATATTTTGGGACAGGAGTTACTCAGGCTGACCTTGAATTTTCAATCCTTCTGACTCAATCTCCTGAGGAGCTAGGTTTACAGGTTTGCACCTCTGCACCTGGTTCCAGTGTTTCCTTTCTTTTACACTGAGTTACATCTCTGGACAATGTTTTAGTTTTTATTCTGAGACAGGGAACCAGCTCAGTTACCCAGGCTGAATTTAAACTTATGCCCTTCCTGCCTCAGTCTCTCTTATTGGTGGGATTACAGGTGCATGTCACCATACCCAATTTCTAGTGTTCATTAATGAGACTTCTTTAATACTTACTATTCCTGAAAGTTTTCAGTATGTGTTAGATTCCATATTTTATTAACATCTATAATTAGAAAATATTTTGCATTTAACATCAGACTTTATGGGCTAGCTCCAAATCTTTGGTTTATACAATAACTCTTTGCAGTAGGTGCATTTCAGATGTAAAAACCAGATTAACTTCCAGTTACATTTGAAAAAAATAGACTCAATTTTTAAGAGCAGTTTTAAGTTCACAACAAAACTGAGTAGAGGATGTAGAATTCCCCCATATACCTAACCTCTCACACACATGCATAGCTTTCTTCGTGATCAACATTTACTCTTTAAAACTGGGTACTCATAGGGCTGGGGATTTAGCTCAGCAGCATAAGTGCCTGCCTGGCAAGTGTGAGGTCATGAGTTCAATCCGTGGTACCAAACAAACAAAAAAACCCCAAAAACTGGTACTCAGGACCTAACTTCCAGAGATTCTGATTATTCTGTGTAAGATGGAGTCTGAAAATTTATGTTTTAAATTCATATAGTATTAAGGACTACACTTTGAAAACCACCTGTATATAAAATATATATATATTTCAAATATGTAAAAATATTATGTAAAGTGATTATAACCTGGCTTTGGTCTTTTGTTTATTTTTTGAAATTTTTTAAATTTTTATTTTTTCAAAAGGGGGGGTAAAACTAAACATAACCAAAACAGAACAAAGCAGGTCAGAAGAAAACAATGTAAGTGACACAGATTTCAAAACAAGAGAACAGGGGATCTACAGTGGCTACCATTGTGTCTCTTGTTTACTTCTAAATAGTTGTCTATATCTTCACACACAATGAATTCATACAAAACAAAATAGTACAAAACTGATCAGAACAAGGTAATGAAGACATTACAGGCCTTCAAAACCAGACAATATGAAAATTAAAAATGGCTGCCATAATGTCTTTTGTTCGCTTCAAAATAGCTGTCCATACCTTTATGTACATTGAAATTAAACAATACAAAACAGATTAAAACCACTCTGAACAAAGAATAGAAGCATTATTGGATTTCACAGCTTTTGTTTCTTTTAGAAAACATTTACACTATATGCCATTTTTGTGTAGTTTAATCATTATTTTTAATTTAACTTTGCTTAGTTTTCTTTTTTTTAAAAAAAGTCTGAGGGGCTGGGGGTTTAGCTCAGCAGTGTAAGTGCCTGCTTGGCAAACGCGAGGTCATGAGTTCAATCCCCGGCACCAAAAAATAAACATAGAAAAAGCCTGATTTTATTTTGGAAGCCAAGGAAACATTTGACTAAACTGTAAAACGTGCTTTTAAAAAAGACTTACGTATTTAGTATCCTGTTGTGGAGATAGTCTGCTTAGATGGCCACCCGGGCAACTCTTCTTGGCATAGGTTATAAACTTGCTGCCAAAATTTCTTAGTAAAAATGCAAATGAGAATTGAGATCAATGAAGGCATGGCACACCTGCTGCACTGACTAGTTTTCTGGGAAAAATGTTTCTTCTAAAAAGAAGTCTTTACTCCTCTATATTCTTGAATTGGTCACTGTCATAATGATGACACTGGACTTGATTTTTTTAAAGGCAAATACAGAATATCTTAATATGTGACTCAGGAATGGATTCATGGAGTAAAATTTAAAAAGAATTAATCTAGTGTTGACTTAGTTTTCAGAGTGAATTAGCATTCAATTTCCTTTTTTTTCTTCATAAAAGAAAAAATTGTAAGGCAAGTGTGGCAGCATATCCCAGCACCTGGGAGGCTGAGGCAGGAGGCCAACCTGGGCTACATGGAATGACCCTGCATCAAAAAATGTGATGGTACATCCAAAAAATGTAATGATGCATTAGCAAATATTTTCCAAAGGCCAACAAACTGCTTTAGTGAACCAATTTTACATTCTGGTTTCAAGTAACAAGTCTATGTTGTATCCACAATTCACGTCTGAAACCCCTCAAGAAGGCTTTTGTCTCATATTAACCTCAATAATCTACATTTTTATTTGGGTATCATGTTGTGACTCAATTATTTCCTATATTTCCAATTCCCATATTTCTGCGAATAGCTCCATTATATATTTTTGTTTCCTAAGCTTATACTATTAGAACCACAAGCCTTTTATTCTCTACCGTACCCTATATTTGCTTTGCCACCGAGCATATTAGTCAGGACTCTTTTGGTAGGAAGTAGTAAGATTTTGAAATTCTAGTCAGGATTAGGGGAAAAAGTACTTTCCTGGAGGGATCTGGGGGTAGTCACAGACTGTAGAAGCTAGAGTCCATCTAGGAGCTTCAGGAGCTCAGATCAGCAAACTAGACCTTTCTGTTTCTGTGGGGAAGCTAAATGTACTTTCTATTTCCCACAAGACTGAGACTCCAGTTGCACAGTCAACTGCCTCAAGTGCATTCAAAAACTATTTGGCTTCTGGTTTCAACTCAGCCCGAGTCAAGGAGGCATTCTTCCTTACACCACCCATGTCCTGTGCCTATTCTTTGGATTGGACAAATCACTGTAAGTCGTGGGATGTTATACTTCTGGGTTGTCCCAGCCTAGCTCATGTGCTATATGGCGGGCGCGTGCGCGTGTGTGTGTGTGTGTGTGTGTGACAGAGACAGAGACAGAGACAGAGAGAGCTGGTCCCTGTGACACAACTAGCGTATGCTCCGTGGGATTTGGAGAGCAGGTTGCTGGGATGGAGTGCAAGCTGGGGCGCGTTGTACCGTGGTGGAGGGAGGGCAGAAAGACTGTGAGGCAGCTTCCATGAGACGTCTTTAGCAAGAAGAAGGCCCACCTGGGAAAATACAGTCTTGAGCGATCTGAAGCACCTCGATCAACACGGAGTGAAAAGCAAGCAAGCAAACATACATACATAATAAAAAAAACACCAAGTAAGGAGGGAAAGGGAAGGTACTTACCCAGGTTTGCCATCACCTAATGTTTTTGTTGACTAGACCTGTGAGCATAATGCTATTCCCATGCAGCTTGCATGTGGGAGATGATTACAATGTGGTTTGTTGTGGTAAAAATCCAATAATCATCCTGAAAAGCCAGCAGACAGCGCTCACAACAATAATCACAGCACCAGGGCTCACAACAAGCCCAGGTCTGTTCTTGTGTGGCTGCCTCCTACCAGTTTTGGCTCTAACCCTAGTGACCACAGGGAGTAAGTGTGATTCTTTTTTGTCTGGCAGTCATTCAAATGTTTGAAAATGATTACCATGGAGTCCCTGAGTCATTTCTTTTTCAGACTAAACATTATCAGCTTTTTAACCTTTTTCTCACAGAATATAATTAGAAATGTCTTGCTGCTGAACTCACTCCAGGTATTTTTTTCCCCAGGGCAAAGAAGATTGGAATTATTGCTTGCTTTGTGATAGAGAATAGGTACCAAAAACTGCAGCCTGGTGTCATGTTAATCATTTTAGTAGGCACCCAACATATCAGCACTGGGCTTGACCAGAGCTCCAGGCCCCTCTCCCGTGTTGTTTCTGGCCTAGGTGTTTTCTGTGGTGTTTCATTCACTTCCTGGGAGGCTCTGTCAAGGGATTTTCATTAACTACATGCATTTTTACTGACAAGAGATGATGGCCGGCTTGGTGCTGGGAAAGGGAAGAGATCGGTCACACCTCAGCCCCTCCACCCTGCTGTGCCGAGGGGTGCCAGAGCTGGCTGAGATCTGGGGTCAGGGCTAACCCTGGTGGAGTAAGCGAGGCGCTTAGGGTGCCAAGGTCCAGGGGATGACCACTTTCAAGGTTCCGTGAGCAGGGTACAGAAAGTGCTGTCCTTGATGAAGTGGTTGTGCCATCTCTCCTTGGCTTATTGCTTTGGACAAGCTGAGAACATACACCAGGTAGGATGATGCAGGTGTTGGTCATTTTTGCTTTGTGAAGAGCATAAAAATATTTATAAATTCTTTAGATTCCACATAAAGAACTATGTAGATGCATTCCCTTAATGTACACCAGGGAAAATGACAGCTATTTCATGGCATTTTGTCAGCATGAGGTGACATAATAAGTTGGGTTTTTCTGAGCATCTACTGTGATTGATAAGGATACAAATGGCAGAATTTTTTGGCCTCCATGTGTAGGTATTTGTGCTCAGGGTTCTCCTGTCTGTGGAATCTTGATGTCACTGTCTAAATCTGACTTCTGAACCATCCATCACTAGAGTCCAGATTGTCCCTTCTGCAGAGATACAGCTCAGAACATTTAGTGACTTAGCGATGATCAGCACCAATAGAAAAACTCAATGCAGAAAATTTGGAGAAAATAAGAAACATCACGTGTAATCATATAACTAAGACTCAGCCATCAAAGGAGCCTAAGTCAAAAGGGAATGGCCCAAAAAAGGGAGCGGAACAATCTTTCCAGGAAAACAAAGAGAAAGAGAGCAAAGGCCACTGTGGTTGAACACACCTTCACCCCTCAGAATGGGTTGGGCTTTCTGGCTCAACCCATTTGAGGAGCTCTCTTCTTAAGTCTCCTCAGTGAGGGGAGTGGAAGTTGTGGGAAACAGGGTGACTAATTTAAGGCTCCTCAATTAAGCCTACTCAATTAAGAAGACACATGTGTAGTTCTGTAATTTGTGTAAATGCCAGTGTCATTAGAGTTCTTCCTTTTGATGGGTGGGTTTGGGAACTATCCTGGAGGAAGGCAGGGAGCCACCAGAACCTTTATTTTCAGAATATAATCATGTATCATTAAATTAGTTGTAAAAAGCCAAAGATCATGGAAAGAGAAGATATAAAGTAAAAACTGATTCCAGGATTATGGGTCCCAGAGAAACCAATTATTAAAAGTTTGGTGTATATCCATCCAATATTCTTGTCCCTTAAAAATTTATTGTCACATAAACATCAGAATTCTTCAGAGAGACAAAGCTGAATAGATTGTGCGTGCGTGTGTCTGTGCATGTGTCTATCCGGTGTGTGTGTGTGTGTGTGTGTGTGTGTGCCTGTGCAGTCATGCTCTGGATGATGATATTTCCATCAGTGACAACATATATATGTTGGTGGTTCTTAGAATCTCTGGAACTGGGAACCAAAACAAACCTTTTCTCATTAAAAGTTGATTTTCTTAGGTATTTGGTACAGTAACAGAAAGCTGACTAACACATAAGTAGAAATAGCTGTCAGGCAATTGAAAGTAATTGATTGACACTTAAGAGACTTAGAATTGGATTCCAGTGGAAATTTTATGCAAATATGCCAAGGGTAATACATTTAATATAGATTGGAAATTTGAAATTTAATAGGTACTGAAACAATGCTGAATGTAATTTGATTAGTATTTCATGATATAGGAATACATTCAATCAAGTAAATTTGGTTGGTGGAGGAGTCTGCATAAAGAAAAAAAGTGATATGATATAGTATCTTGAAAAGGAGTATATTCGGCCTCTGTGAGTTGGTAATTAGATGCAGTTGACAGAAAGTAGAAGGAATGGCAGTACCTTACTAGCTGTTATTTTATGTTATTTTATGTATCATCTTTTCTATGGAAAGCCATACAAAATATTTATGCATATAGTTTTTAGAGAAAAATTGGATAGCATTAGTAAATGCCTTTAAAAATCAGATTTGGTAGTGTTTTTATAATCATGAGTACTATTGTGAAGTCAAAATGTTCCACAGCAATTGAAACCAATTGTGCTTTGATTCTCACAACTCACCTCTAAATCTTAGTATATCATTTAAAATCCTGAAATCATACTCCTAAAAATCACTGTCACTGAATTCATTGTTATGACCCAATTTTTAAGAATCTTTCAAAGATGTACCATAATTCCTTTAATAAATTGTTCTACTTTAAAATTAAAAGAACTAATAAACTTCTTAAACATTAGAGACATGATATACTATGCTAAACTCTATTAAAATCTACTTGCATCCACAGCAGTAAGAAAATAAGCAAAGAGAAAGCAACTGCAGTGGTACCTGGGCATAGTACTCATTAATTCATTCTGGGAAGTACCTGCTGAGTGTCAAAAACAAGAGTGCCAAACAAATTTGCAGTTGACACTGACAAGTTCTAGTAACTACCAAATATGGTGAGTATATGAACAAAATCTTCTGCTCCAAATATTTTGATTACCAAATTTGATGAGTTTCAAACAGAGAAGTACTACTGGTGTGACTGGATTTGGAAAAAATTATTGGAAAGATGATAATGAGATATACTACTCTAGACTGAAAGCTTCCACCCACTTTTCATCTCATCTTGTCACAATCAATGTGGAGATTAGGGCAGAGTTTCCACTTAATCAACTTTGGCATCTTCTCTGGGGATTGGCCACGCCTACTCGTGGGCGTGTCTGGGTGCGTTATGGAGGCGTGGCCTTGAGGTCTGTGTCGACCCCTCTCTTCTGCTCCCTCTTCTCTTCCCACTGTTCCCTGCTCTGCTTCCTGGCTGCCATGAACTGAGAAGCTTTGCTGCCCTGTACCTTCTGCCCTTGTGTTCCTGCTTTGGACAACTTACCACTGCCTGTGTCCTGTGAACCACTAGCCAAGTTAGACTCCTTCAAGTGGTGAGTGTCAGCTGTTTTGTCCCAGCAACAGAAAAGTTGACTAAAACAACCATCAATGATTATGTTATCTGGCTGTTGAACAGATACACACATCAAAGTCTAAGAACTGCTATATTTAGTCATTTAACAAATATATATCAAGAATCTACCATTATTTAAAGACTGACGGTTAATGTTCTTTTACTTGTATTTAAGTATAAGCAATAAAAGCTCTTAGGAACCATAGAATTTCTTGTTTGAGTTAGGCCCACATCTTTATAGTTACATAAATCAAAGTAATTTGAGTGGCTTTTTATAATAGCAGATCATTTTTTTCATTTAACTTAGATTATCAATTTATTTTAGGCATATAATTCAGTTTCCTTCATATATGCTCTTGAAGATTTCTGAAAGCTGCTTCTTGTTTTCCACATGATAAGTGGCCAAATTTATGGGTAGGTGGCATATTTATGTCATTTTAAAAGGGTTGTGGTCTATGTTTTCACCTTTGAGTGAAGTCATTACCTAAATGTCACTACTTGTCATTATTCAGCTGTGGGGGGAAAATCTGCTTTAAATACAGTCAAGTACTCCCACCCCGACCAAAATAATATGCTTCTTTGTTATGAATAAGAACTATTAGCTTCTATATTGTGCTCCCTACTAAGCATGAACTTGTTGATCATTTTGTGTTAAATTGGTCTGTTTGTTGAGAAGTTCTGTTCACTCCATCATGCTGATGGGGAGTACTATATCGTGCTTTGTTATACTCGTCTCTAAAACTGCAGTGTACTGCAGGTACTTAACCAATAGCAACAACCTCATTTAGCAGTAAGAAAAACATACAGGAAGCACATCATACTGATAGAGGAAAAGGGAAGTGTAGGTGGGTTTTCTGTCTTCATACAAGGGCTGCAAGGCATAAGGAGAGGAAAGTATAGAGTAATAAATTATTACCCGTTTTATCTGATCTCCACTTTCCTTGGTAGAGCTTGTGCTACTTCCAAAGTTTTAGGTGGCATGTAGGAAAACTATCATTTGATCTAAGTTAATAAAAGCAAGTCTGAAATATTCCAGTTTAATTTTTCTTTTGGTTATTACTGTGCCATCCATAAGAGGGGTGACAACTCAAAATACTGGCGGCAAATGGAAGAGAAAAAGAATTATTCTGATTTCTGTTTTCATATTTTCTTCTTAATCTTTCCACAAGGCATCATGGATACATTTTTTACTGCACCATGTTATTAGGTTATAGTATTGTCACGCATGAGAAATCACTGCTGTTCTCCTTCCGCCAGGGACATTATGCTGTATCTCACTAAGTACCCATTAAGTGATTTCCTTTGGTGGTCTCTGCCTGAACACTATCCTGTCATTTCTGTAGCTCTAAGCTTATGTTGTCCAGTAAAGCAGACATTAGCCATATGCAGCTCTTTAATTTTAAATTAAAATTATACTAAGAATTCATCTTTTTCAATTGCACTAGGTACATTTCAAATGCTCATTTGTGGCTAGTGTCCACTAAGTGGGAACAAATAAAGTCTATTTCCTTGGTCACAGGGAGTCCTGGACATCTCTGTTCTAAGGAAACACAGTGAGCCAAGAGGTAAGTTTTGGAAAACTTAGGAGATAGGCACATCGGGATGGATGTGTGCAAGGCAGAGTACCCTTCCAGTCAGCACTTAAGCTTTCTCTACCCAATGAATCTCTTCTGAAAGTGATCTTCCTTCTTCCCTAGTTCATCAGTACGAGTCCTGTGGGTAATGTGGTCTTCTGTAACTCTGCCGTCAGGGCCTGAGGTTTGTTCAGAAGTATGCGCCTGATTCAGGCTGGGCTAATCTTTAGCACCCATCCTCCTGTTTGACCTGGAATAGGATGGCTCATTTTAGGTGAACTAATGACACCCCACCTTTTTTGGAGATGTATGAATTTGAGGCCTAGAAATTTTATAGAACCTACTCACTGGAATGCTTTAAATCTCTCAAGCACCCTGTTTTCCTGCCACAAGGAGAAAGTCAGTCTGTGATAATCAAAGTAAAATGAAGCCTGTATACAGACAGAAAGTAAGAGGCAGAAAGTTCAGTGATAGCACTTGGGTCCCTAAGCCCAGTTGATCTCACAGTTCAGTTATATTTCTGAATCTACATATTTATAATTAATTTTCTACTACTTTAAGCCAGCCTAAATTGTTCTCATTTGCGATCAAATGTGTTAAATAATGCACAATTAGTCAGAGAAAGAGCATCTTATTGAAATGTGTGTGTTCAGAGAGGCAAGTATAATTCAAGTTTGTAACATAACAAATATAAACAAAATAAGTCAGTTATATACATTGATAAAGCTCTGAAAACTATTCATATTTATTTTAAACAGGAACTAATTTATAAATGCAAAAAGCAGTTATTTTATAAAGGTAGCTTGCTGACTTCTGTTTAATTTCATGAGGAGTGGAAAAAAGACAGAATTAATAGAATAAATAACTAATATAACAATTTACACTGGCACAGTGTATGAAGAAAATGAATTACTCATGGTTTTGACTTGGTTTCCACTAAGTCCTTATATCTAGCCATATATTTTCAGATAGTGGCAATTGCTAAATAATCTTAGCGTTTAAAAATGTCTCCCTTACTCAGTGACTCAAAATTTCTAAATAACACAATTTAACATCTATTAAATTTTCCAAAAATGTATTTTTTGTATACATCTCTGTTGTCTCCATTTCTATACATGTAGATATATTTCCAGGTGGTATTTTTCCATTCTTTTAGAGATTTTTATATTTTTCAATCCAATAGTTTAAATTAAATAAAGGAAAGTTCTAGCTATAAAAACAAGCTATTAATAGCACAGTAGGAATTTCTGTAACTTGAATCATTTTTTTGTACCAAGATGACTTTGCTATGGAAGGTGGTTAGTTATTGAGTTTGGTACATTAAACTTATTTAACTAACATAGGTGCAATTACTTCTCACTCTGCCTTTGACTTAATTTTCCCACCTAACTTGTCTTCAGTGCTCAATTTTTCCACTGATGTGTCCACCATATCACTGAGGGATTAGGCTTCATGGCTGTCTTGGAAATCATACTTTCATTTGAAAGAGTATTTCTAGGGAAGACAGATATGAAACTTAAAATACCCCAAACAATTTCATTTCATAGTTACAAGAAAGGGATTTTCTTTGACTCCTTTTTTTCCCCATAATCTTGGTTCTTAGCTATCTGTACAATGTATGATGGGAAAATTGGGTTGCTTGAATTATGTTTGGTAGCTATTTGCAAATAATTCATTAAAAGAAGAAAAACAAGTTAAAACAGAGAAGCTCTTGATCATCTCTTAGTGCATAAAAGTATATTATGTAAAGGTCAAAATTAGAAACACAGATGGTAGCTGTGTACATACCTGTCATCCCAGCTTTCTGGGAGGCCGAGACAGGAGGAACACAAATTTGAGTCAAGTCTGGGCAATTTAGTAATTTAGTGAGACTCTGTTTCAAAATAAAAAAATAAAAAAAAAAAAAAAAAACAAGTTGGGGATGTAGCTTAGCATGAAGGCCCTGGCTGGGTTCAGTTCTCAGGTTCTGGATTCAGTCTCCCTCCCCACCCCAAAAAATAGTTAGAAACATGTTTTGTCATTAGGAAGTATATAAGCAAACTGTAAAACATTTAAATTATAAATAATTGATACTTCCTTAAGTTGAAAATATTGATTCCGTAGCACACTTTAGAAATAGGAATAAGGAAGCTAAATTAAAACGCTAATTCTGAGTAGTCACTGACTTAGTTCATTTCTCTTTTCTATATCTGACTACCCAACAGAGTGGAATACATAGCGGTTTATTTTAGCTTTCGTTTCTGAAGTTTGACAGTGCAGCTGGATCTGGAGGGGCCTGTGGCCCACAAGTGCTTGCCTGGGGGACAGGCAAAGAAGAAATTAAGACACATTATGTGCATGTGCCCACTCCTGAGGGTGAAGTAATTGTTAGTACTGCAAACATACACTGATTTAAATCAAAGGAGCGCTGGCAGGAACCGGGATAGGTAAGACTCCAGGGCTAGTAGGAAATGCATTCCTCCCTTCAGAAAGGCTCTGCCCTTGTGGCTGCTTTGTAAGCGTCCTGGCATCTCTTATATGGTTGCTTTCAGCATGAGTTTGGTGGGTACAAACCACATGTAAGCAATGGCAGCTGCTAAGCAAGCTCAGAAGCTGAGTGAGTGCTGGGGTAATCTGTAAGGTGTTTTCCAGCACCGGCCTGGGAAATTTCTCAGCTGCTACTTGGAAGGCATAGCGTCATTTTGTTTGCTGGTGGGGAGAATAGCGTGTTCCAATCTACTGCTGAGTTAGCTTGGCCGACGTTCCCAGGTTGACAAATTGAAAGGGCAAGTTCAACACACACACACACACACACACACACACACGCACATACATTGTCTAAGCACTCATGATACTAGCCTGGGTTATGGAAGTTTACATGATGTGGTTATGTATGAAGTATAACTTGTGTTACTGGTAATGAAATGATGATTTTTTTTGACTTTCAATACGAAATTGCTGAACAACTGGATTACTCAGAGCCAGACAGAAACCACAAATTGAGAATTGCGGTTTCAAGTTCAAACAATGTCTTGGAGTTTAGGAGTGTTTTAGGCCAGGGTGACTAGGGGAAATGACACTAATTAAACATTTTACCTGAGTCCCGCAGATGTCGATAGTGAACGCACACACATGTGAAGCTTTCTTAGACTAAACCATGGGCATATTTATTCATTTATTTATTTAGTAAAACAGTGTTTGGAATAACAACTGATGCTCGTAGCCAGCTTTTAGCACAATGTCTACCTCCGCAGAGATTCACTGAACTAACAAAAACTGTAAAGAATGCATGTCTAGTAATCAAAAGCTGTGACTGAGGGGCAGGTTACATAAAAGCAATGAAAGAGTTTCCGCTCCAGATTACAGACTAGCCTCGCTTACGCTTACGTAAGTGTGAAACGCTGTCCTGTGGCCCTAGGAGTTAGCCTGGTCTCCCCAGGGGAGCCTCGCAAGCCACAGCTCCGGAAGGCAGTTGAGAGTTGGGTCAACTGCCAAGGAGCTGAAGCACCACATGTGAGAATCAAGTGGCCATAGTTGCTGTGTC
>PVJX010012334.1:12806-50791 GCA_004027295.1 Dolichotis patagonum
AGGGAGAGGGGTGGGGGAGGGGGAGAGGTGCTGTCCTCAGGACACCTCTCGCCGTGCCTCGCTCCGGGCCAGCTCGCTGTCTCCACCCCGCGGGATCCCACTGATCAGCAAAACGAAAGCAGACCGGACCGGGCCGCAGCGGCGGGGGCCGCGGCGGGAATCCCCGCGGCGGCGGCGAAGCGCTGTCCGCGGTGCTGACCGCGTCCCCACGCGGTTCCGGGCGTGGCGGGGCGTGGCGGGCGCGGCGTCACGTGCGGCGGCGGCGGCGGCGAGGGCGAGGGCGCGGGCGCGGGCCAGGGTTCCGTCGCCTCCGCCGCGCGCCCCTCCCGCCCCGGCCCGGCCCGTGTCCCCGGCGCTCGGCGCGGCCCCGGCGGGCGCATCATGGCGATCGAAGGTAAGCGGAGGCCGGCGGCGGCGCGGGAACGCCCAGAGGGGCCCGGCGCGTCTCCTTTCCGGGCAGGCGGGCCGGGCCCGCGGGGTCCCCGCGCTCGGGGCGGTGGGGGCGGCGGGAGCCGCGCGCTCGGGCCTTGCGCGGCCGGCGTCCTCAGCCCGGGCGGCGGCGATGTCGGGCCCGGGACGCGGCCCTGCGGACCCGGGGGACCGGGCGAGCGAGGCCCGGCGCCGCTGCCTCCGACACGGCGTCCGCGTCCGCGTCCGCGTCCCGCTGCCGGCCGGCGCGCGCCCCCCGGGCCGGACGGGGCTTCTGGCGAGGTCCGTCCCCGCTCCGGTGTCTGACCGGACGCCGACACCGCCCGCCCGGCGAAGGCCAGGCGGGCCCGGCGCCGCGGCCAGCGCGGTCTCAGGAGCCCTGGACGCCGGCCTCTGGCGGCTCTCAGCGCCGGCTGTGCGAGCGCCCTGTGAAGAGTTGAGCTCCGGGATAAGTTAGGGGTACGGACGCGGAGGTTTCTTTTCCTCCAAAAACGTGGAGCCGGCGCTTGTGAGTTTCACCTCGCTTGTCTGGGAGCCCCGAGAGGACGGCACTTCCCAGCGCCTGTCCCCTCCTGGGTTGGCTCAGATCACGAGGGCAGTTTGTAAAATGTTTCCGTGGCTTCATTCTTCGGTGCAGATGTGCAAACATCTGTCGCTGGTGCGTCGTCGGCCCGCCCCGGAGCGTGCTTCTCCGGAGGAAAAGTTCTTGGCGCCTCCCTGGCGAGGGGCCGGCTGGTCCCGGGGCGCCTGCACCCCGGAGTGCTCCTCCAGTGGCTTGGCTGTTTGTGTTTACCTCGTTGAGGAGAGTGAGTGCCTGTTAGGTCAGCAGGCACATTCCCACCGTTTCAGATGCCCACTTCAGCTAAAATGCTGGGGAATAAGATCTCCCTGTAATCTTTGCTATTTCCATTTTTCTCTTTTCCTCTCTACTTTTTTTCCTCCCTCCTGTACTTTATACCGGAGCATAAAAATATCAGGCAACTAAATTCAGTGATGTATGTTGTGCACTCTCATTTTCCCAGCCAATTTGTGGTAGGTTTTCTTGGGAAACCGTAAAGTAATGGGAGGGTTTACGCAGCATGTGAGGAGGATTGGCCATGTTTACATACAATCCTACATCTAGTGATTTCCTAAACTTTCCAGTATTTCTTAGTTTGTCCATTGTTTCTTCTAGCAGTTAAATGTTATTGAGTCTTTTTCCAGGTCAACTGATGGCATTTTACTCTACCCACTGCTTGTATGTTTAAAGAAGATTTTTTTAAAAAAATCCTTATCTTCTAGAAATCTGTGAGTTAGTTTATTGATTGTTGGTGTTGAGGATGAAGTCAGGGCTTATGCGTGGTACGTGTTCAATCTCTGCTGAGCTACACCCTTGGCCGCTTCAGTGGGCTGTTTAATTCGGGCTGGCCTCAAACTCCAGGCCATCCTCTTGTCTTAGCCTTCTGAGTGTGTGCCACCACGCCCATCATAAATCTTTTTATACATAAGCATTCGTTTAAGATTCCGTGATGTAAAGACCAAGTGTTATGTCTTCCAGCGTGGACAAGAAACTGTGGCTAATACATTTCAAGTAAAAATGACAAGTGGGTCTGACTGTACTTACCACTTATTAAAGTAGATTGTCTTATACACATTGTCTCCAAGGTGTAGGTTAGACTAGATACAGTACTAGGAACATCTTTGAATTTTAGGGACGTTCTGGAGCATCTTATCTAACGTTGTTCTCAATAAAGTCCTTCTGATAACGTGTAGTTCAATGGTGGTGAACCTATGGTACACCTGTAATTTTTTTTTCTTTTTAAGACAAAAGATGTTAATGTATGAGTTGTTTTTTTAAAACTAAAACCTCAGTATTCAAGTTTGATTGCAGAGTTGGCACTTGGAGATAAATAAGTGGGTTTGGGGTTCAACATCGCTGACATTCATCTGTTAATTCCATAGACATAGGTATATACTAGCTGCACACAGTTTTTTCTGTACCAGACTTTGTGGGTCATAAAGGTGAAAAAGATTGCATTCTTTTCCTCAAAGAGTTAGCATTTTAGTGAGGAGGGACAGATAATTTTAAACATTCAGGTATAATACTGTGGTACCTTAATTCAGATACTCACCAGTAATTGATTCCAGGGGGCTTAATGAGTACCAGAGACAATGAGTACCAAACAAATTGTTTTGGCTGGACAGGGTAACAAGTCATCAGGCAGTCAACACACGTTCTACCTGTGTGTCAAGCCTTAAGAGTGCTCGGATGTTTTTGCTTCAAGATTTGTTGTGTACCAAATGCGATGAGTTTCAAAGCAGTCAGGTACTAAGGTATGATTCTATAGTGTGAACATCAAGAGATGGATATTCTTCCTTCTTAAAAAACATTCAATGATGAATTCAGACTGGTTTGAGGCCATAATTTTTTATATCCTTAAGGTCTTCATTTTTGGTCTGAAGTCTGTCATTGAGCAAGTTCTGTGTATGCAAGATCCATTTTACTGTTTACAAGCAGCCATAAAGTACATTTCAGGCATAATGTCCAGTTTCCTCTTCAGGGGGTTATGTAGTTGTATGTTTTAAAGTTTGGGCTGTAGAGGTAGGCCTTTCCATTCCAGTTAAGTTATTCAGTAACATCCATTAAAATGGTCGTACTACCCTTTGCCTTGTACATAATTCTGTTAATATAGCTTAATATTGAAATCACCTTTTTTGGGACTTCATGTTTGGTTAGGATGAATTTGCAATCAACCTAGATCACAGCCAAATCTTTATTACTTGAAACCAGTGTTTTGATCAGTTAAACATACTTTTATGAGCTGTGTCTCAACATTTTAACCCTTGAGTCTGGACTTTTAAGTACTTTTTAGGTTCTTTTTCATTTCTTTCTCTGTTAAATCACTTATTTTACAACATAAAATTACCTTTTCTCCATATTCATTTCTTCCTTTAAAAAATTAATTGGTTACTTTTAAAAAAATTTTTATTAGTACACATTTGCAGTACATAACTATTGCATTAATTGTGGGGAATTGGTGCATGGACATAACACATTTCAATTCTTTTTTTCCCCTTCCCTTCATCCCTCCCCCTTTTTTTTTTGCTGACTTTAGATTAATTTATCCAATAAATACTTATAAAGTTAGCAGATTAACAACCAGAATAACAAGCCAAAAACATATAAAACACATTAAGTCAATTATACTAAATCAAGGTATGCTTTTAGATACACTGACCATGCTGGATAACAGTAAGTTTTTCTCTCCTCTTTTACATTATCATTTATTTTGCACTTTATGTATATATTGAATTTTTAATTTAAGAGGAAATATGCAGTATTTAAAATGTGTGTATGATTTATTTCACTTAACATTTATGGTCTCAAGATGCATCCATTTTCTTACAAATAACTCAAGTTTTTCCTTTTTTATGACTGAGCAGTACTCCATTACCACATTTTCTGTATCCATTCATCTGTTGATGGATATGTAGGCTGTTTCCAAGATTTAGCTATTATGAACTGTGCTGCTGTATCATGGATATGTGTATATCACTGTGATAGCATGTCTTTAACTCTTTTGGGAAGATACCTAGAAGAGGAATAGTTGGGTCAGATGGAATTTCTAGTTTTATGTTTTTGAGGAATCTCCACATTCATTTCCATAGTGGTTGTACTAGTCTACACTCCCACCAAGAAGGGTTCCTTTTTGCTTAGAATCCCACTACTTGGTTATTGGTTGATTTCTTTGTGGTAGCCATTCTTTTTGGAGTGAGATAGAATCTCAGTGTTGTTTTAATTTGCATTTCTTGAATGACCAGTGATGTTGCACAGCTTTTTGTGTTTATTGGCTGTTTTTACTTCATCTGGGAAGTGTCTCTTCATTTTTAGATGCCCATTTTTGGACTGGGTCTTTAAATTTGGGGGTCCTAATTTTTTTGAGTTCTTATATATTCTGCATGTTAACATTTTGTCTAAGGAATAGCTGGCAAATGTTTTTTCCCGTTCTATAGATTGTCTCTTCATTCTCTTGGTGGGTTCCTTTGCTGTGCAAAAGTTTTTAATATGATTAGAATCCAGTTGTTGATTCTTGGTATTATTTCTTTTCTAACCAGGTGTCTTAGTTACTTTTTACTCATCGCTGAGACAAAATACCTGATGCCCAAAGTTGGGAAAGGAAAGGTTTATTTCTTACAGTTTTTGGAGGTTTCAGTGCATACTCAGTTGGCTCCAAGGCAGGGTGGTATGGCAGGGCCACAGTTCATGGCAGCTGCAAACAGTAAACGGAAACCGGCAAAAGAGAGAGAGACATGCCTTCTTCCTGCCATTACATCACATCCTGGCTCCACCCCTAGGCCCGTGTAGCACTCACACCCCCAATCCAAGCACTAGACAGTGAACCAATCACAAATGCATAATGCAAAGGCATGAAGCTTGGGGGCCACTGACATAAACCATGACACCAGGGTTCTGTTCAGAAAGTCTTTGCTTAGACCTACGTCTTCAAGTGTTTTGTCTTTCAGTAGCATTTGTGTCTGATCTGATATTTAAATCTTTGGTCCATTTTGATTTTAGTTTAATGTGTAGTGAGAGATACGAGTTTAGGTTCAACCATTAGCATGCAGAGAGCCAGTTTTCCAAGCACCATTTATTAAAGAGGTATTTTTCCTTTAGCAAATGTGTTTGGCTCCTTTGTCAAATACAAGGTGGCTGAATGTGCCTGGCTGGAGTTGTTTCTGCACCCTCTGTTCCATTCTGTTGATCCTTAAATCTGTGTTGTTGTTGTTGTTGTTGTTGTTAATACGATACCATGCTGTTTTTTCATGATAGCTTTGTAGCACAACATGAGGTGTAGGATTGTAATGCTTCCTCCTGGGCTTTGCCCAGAATCAGTTTTGCTATTCTAGGTATTTTCTGGTTCCATATAAATTTTCGGATTGAATTCTCTCGTTCTATGAGGAATTCCATTGGTGTTTGGATTGAGATTGTGTTAAATCTGTGTAACAGTTTTGGAAACGTGGCCATTTTGATTATATTGGATCTGCCTGTACAGGAACAGGGGCTATCTTCCCACTTTCTGGTGTCCTATTCATTCTCCTTTTTCAGAGTACTATAGTTTTTGTTGTAGAGGTCTCTTACTTCTTGGTGTTAGGGTAATTCCTAAGTATTTCATTGTTGTTGATGCTATTGTGAAATGTGTTGCTACCCTAATTTCCCTTTCAGTGAGTCTATTATTGGTGTATGGGATGCTACTGATATTTGAGTGCGTTGTATCCTGCTATGCTTCCTAATTTGCTTATTCATTCTAGGAGTCTTCTAGTGGAGTTTTTGGGATCTTTATGTAGAGGATCATGTCATCTGTAAATAGAGATTATTTGTCTTCCTATTTTTACTCCTTTTATTTCTTTCTCTTGTCTAATTGCTCTGGCTAATGTTTCTAGAACTACATTGAATAAGAGTGGGGACAGTGGACATCCTTGTCTTGATCCTGATTTTAGAGGGGAAACTTTCAGCTTCTCTCCATTTAGTACGGTACTGACCATGGTTTGTCAAGGTTGGCTTTATCTCAGTCAGATATTGTAACTTCTAATCAGGACTTCAGACAGGGTTAAGATGATGTTACCACACTGAGCTGATACAATTTTACTGAGAAGTGAAGGAGTTAGCAGTTTGTTAGTAGAGGTAAAATTTGTAAAAGGCACATTGAAGTTTATGGGTCTGTTGTTACCCTGGCTGTCTGGTGAGAGCAGGTTGGGAATCCGCGCCTGGCTGGCCTGGAAACGTCCCTGCTGACCAGTGTTATTTGCTCGTCTGGTCTTGGCCTCTGTCAGTCTGGCACTGTTGACTACATGTTTGAAGTTTTTTTTTCTTCTAAGCACAGAAGCGCTCTTCTCTTCGCCTACCTGATCTGATGTTCTTTGTGTTTCTGTTCCTACTCTTACTGCCCTGTTTGGCTTCCCTGGTGTCATTGCCCCCTGCACACGTACCGCACAGTTTACAGCCACTTGTGTATAAAGCTGTTTTCCCAGTCCAACCATAAATCCAGAGGATCCCCCCTTACTCATTTTGTGCCTCTCAGATGCCCCTGGATATAGTGTCCCCTCAGCTCGTGCTCCTTGAACTTCGTCCTGGAATTCTGGACACTGTTTTCATGGATCAGATCCATTGCCCAGATGCACGTTTGTAACGTGGAATCTTTGTGACTTAGGTTTCCAAATAGTGGCTTGACGTCTTCACGTGGATGTCCTGCAACAATTTAAAATGATTATCTTAGGATATGTAGAATGTTGTAAGTTAAGTTGTTATCACAGCCACCAAGTCTGGCCTCTAAACTCACCCATTTGACCCAGCTATCCTGCTTCTGGGCATTTTCCTAGAAGAATTGAAAACATCGTACCATAGTGATTTATGTGCCGCCGTGTTTATAGCAGCACAATTTGTAATACCAGATCTTGGAAACAACCCAAATGCCCGTCAACTGAGGAATTGATAAAAAAGAGGTGATAGTTTTATACAATGGAGTACTACTCAGCTCTAAAGAAGGATTGCATTGAGGCTTTTATAGGTAAATGGGTGAGACTTGAGACCATACTCATAAGTGAAATAAATCAGACTCGTGTAAATACTGTATTGTCTCCTTAGTGTGAGAAACTTAAAGAGTAAATAAGATCCAGAATCTACAATAGATGTTGTGAAAGGGTAAGAAACTGCTCAAAGGGGAAAGATAACTAGGGAAAAGGATAAGAGAAGGAAGGGAAAAGGAAAAAGATATACATTTGTTTATATATACATAAAATAACTAAGATGATTATACTACTAATTCTATTAGTTCTTGGGAAAGAACAGTTAATACTCATGGTTAGATCAGTTTGCATGTCTGTATCTGGTAACCTACGCAACTCTTTTGAACATAATAATATGCAATATTACAACCATTGTTAAATTCCTATCATCTTGTTTTGAGAGCATATATTGTTATTATTTTGGGGTTTTTGTTGTTCTTGTAGTTGTTTGAGTGTCTCTTGTTTTTGTTTTTGTCCTCTTTAAAAATTAAAAAAAAATTAAAAAAATATAAAACAAAAAAATGAAAAGTCAATACAATCAAGTAAGGATTAACCAATAAAAGTCCTCTGTTTTGGAAAAAAAAAAAAAACTCACCCAGGTCATGCAAATTTGCTGGCTGAGTGGCATTTTAAATAACTGGAAATTCAAGTTAATATTAACCCTGTGTTACTCAGTTAGCTCAATCTATGTCTATAGCAAATTTATGTTTAATAGTGTTTACACATTAGTTACCCCTTATCTCATTAGTAGACTTAAGTTAGTTTCCTGAGACTTTAGTTAGTCTTATCTCTGGTTTAAGTTTCCTTCCAATTTATTTTCCAAGCTAGTGATAATTATATTTGTAAAATGTAAACCTAAAGTTTTAAAACCTTCAGGATAAAGCTGATTCTTACTGATCTCACTTATGCCCTTCCTCATGTAGTCTGTGTTTTCTCTGTGGTCTGTAAGTATCAACAGACTCTGCAGTGTAATTTGACAAAATAAAAAATAGGCACCTTTATTGTTAACTTGCTGTATTTACGTTTAGTGTTTAGTGTTTTGAATAACATTTTAAAAACTGTAAGAGAAATTTAAATAGGGTCTCTGAATATAGTTATGTACTTTTGTGCTTTTTGTTTGTAGCGCAGCTGATAGTTTGGCATATGCAATCATAAGTATATTTTAAATCTGTTATTAAGTTCTGAGTTGCTTTTTATGGCTTTTTGGCCTTGAGATTTTTAAGGCAGAGTTTGGACTTTCAGGAGCCACCTGAAATACTGCATTTAAAAACTCAATAGAGGGGCATTATGTGATGAGTCCTGAGAGACCTCATAGCCCTCACCTGCTGTCTGTGTGATTGTTAGAGGTGACACAGCTGTGCGTGTAGGGGTGACACAGCTGTGCGTGTAGCTGTCACACCTGGCCACTGTCTGTGGGGAGACAGGCAGTTGGTGGGGAATTACAGTTCAGTTTAATCAACAGTATTAAAACTGATGCTTTGACTCATGGTAGAGATAAGAGTTCTAATGGTTTATAGAAGCTTAACTCTTGTTTGTATAATTAGGTAGCGTTGTTCGAGACCTCTGAAAGTACTTCTGAGTAATTTGGTTCCTTTTCTAACTTAACTAGTTTAGAAGCAAGTAGCAAACACTACTGTCTTTCGTATTTGTTTTTTAAGGTAGTGACAGAGTGCAGCAGTAGGGGAAGCAGAGATAAATATATTGCCTTAATTGACATGACTTGTTGAGTAATGCCGTTTTCATGATTATTTTCTTTAATAAATTAGATTATGTTTATATGTATGGATTTTCTCCTTAGATTAGATTTTAATTTGACTGTACACCTACCCATGCCTCACCCCTTTATCAGCCATTTAGAGCCCCAGTTCGGAAGCTCTTAAATATGGATAATGTAAGACTGAACAAAGTACCATCAATAAAACATTGTAAGCCTTAGGGTAAAATGATTATTTACATATTTGCTATGTGTATGTAATACTGTTTTAATTAACGCCTGACAAATTGGAATCTTTGCTTTTGCTTTTTTCCAGTTTCTTTTCTTTCTTTCCTTCAGTCATTCTTTTTTTCTGAGACAGAATCTCACCATGTAGCCCAGGCTGGCCTTCAGCGACTCCCAGCGCTCCTCAGCTTCCCAAGTGCTGGGATTACAGGCATGTACTACCATGTCCAGCTGGAACCTTTGATTTACCGTGTCTTAGAAGGAAGTAGTAACACACAGCAAGCTGTTAGTAGAAATGTACTTTCAAGTTTATTTCTGACAGCCATACATACATTAAGAATGATTTTTTTATTTTTCTGTTTTTAGAAGTATGTTAGAATTGATATTCTAAGTAGTGTTTTGAGTCATCATGAAATAGTTGTTAAAGAAATATTAAATATCTTCAGTGTCCTGAACCTATAAATGCAGTATGCATGTTTGTGGTTAAAAAATTGATCTGGTATAGTAGTCAAAACAAAAAGCTTTTTGTTTTATTCTGCTTTTATTTATTGTTCACTAGAAGTTCAGTGAAATAGAACTTTTCTTGAGCACATACTTATTCAAGGCTTATTGTGTTATTTATTGAGCCTCTAATAGTCAAACACAAAATTAAACAAACTGAATTAAAAAGTGGCATAGTGGTTTAGAAAAGTGGACTAATTCATGAACAACAGATTTAGTTTGTAAACTGAAGTTCTTGCCTCTTAAGAAAAGATTACTGAACAAACGCACAGGACATTTGTGGGTCAGACGAGACTGCACTGCGCCTGCTTTGCACGCTGTTGCTCAGAGATGCTTGGTACTTCTGTGTGGCGCTACGGCGCAGATGAACTCAGGGACGTGTGGGAAGGACTAATAACAGGCAAAGGAGTTCGTTTTGGGAAGGTAACCTCCAGAGCGTTGGGGCCCTGAGGATTTCTTTTATTTTTTTATAGAAATCATTGTAAAAGAGTACAAGTTAAGGAATATGAGATCAGCATTTGTTCAGGAATGTTTACACAGAAGTGTTTGAAATTCAGCAATAGCTGATGCTGCAGAAGAGGAGAAAACTTACAGAGGAGTCTTCTCTGTTTCCTGATGGTAAACTTAGGTGTTTGTTGAATTTTATACCCTTCTTTTGAGGAGCGCGGGGTAATTATGTGTTGTGTTGTGAGCTATGGGGGGGTCGTCATGTTTCCATTACCTCAGTTCGGGACAGCACCGGTTTCTCTTCTCCTGACTCTAGGCGTCTCCTCTGCCAAGGGACCTTTTTCCCTGTCCTTGGTTTCAGAGTCTGACCATGCTGTGTGTCACCTGCTCCAGCTGCTGTGCCCCCCCCCCCCCCCGCTCCCCAGTGAGTATACAGGAGGAAAGCTGCTTTCTATCCAGGGGCTTTTGTTATTACCTTATTACTGACTTCTTATGGTTCTTATTGTACCAATTCAGTAACAAGCACAGGGCTTACGAAGACAGTTGCTGCATGATGCTGACTTTAGAATTGCAGGTCTGGCTCGGTTCAGAAACCACGATCTTTCCCCACAACACTGGATTTTAAATTAGGGACCCAAATTGGTATTATTCTATGAATGAATGATTAAATTAGGAACTAACCTAAAACATGTCTAGAAGTTAGTGGTCCGAATGGATTAGGCGGGCTTGGGAGTTGGTACAACAGTAGGGAAGACAGTTTATCTTTACTATGTGCCTGTGTGAGACTCAGCCTTAACAGTGCGGGTCAGATGTTAGCTTCAGTGCTGTGACTACTTGATAGAGAAAAAACTTCAGACAGATGAATTTTAACACATTTCTAAAGTAGCCTTTTAGTGTTGGACCAAGAAGAAATAAGTAGAACCTGTAAATTGTGGTGCTTTACAATAAAGTAAGCACAGATCTAGAAAGTGAATTTTGGGAAGGACCCTTGAACATAGAGGTTTAATTCCATTTGTTTTAAAATAAGGAAATTTTTATTTCAAGCAGCTTCGCAGGTATGTATGACACAGCAATGGCTGGTTGTAACAGTTTCATTTCAAAGCTGTACTGTCATATAAATTTGAAAATGTTCATTAGTAATCAGTCTACTGAAATTTAGATTATTTGGCAATGTGCTAGTGTTGGTTTATTGGAGGCTCTACTATTTAAATAGTAGACATTAAATTTTCCTAATAAAAATGAGAGTAACCTGACAAGTTTTTATTGTGGTACTAAGGGATAAAGTTAATGTCCTAATCTTACTTTAAAAAGATATCCTCAGGGCTGGGAATTTAGCTCAGCATCATAGTGCCTGCCTGGCAAGTATGAGATTGTGAGTTCAATTTCTGGTACAAAAAAGAAAAAGTTGGTCCTAAAAACATGACCTTTAGGTTGTTACAAGACATTCTGGCTTCCATCAAATGTTATTTACCTATGAGTCTTCACTTGTCATCTGTCATTGGCTTATCAGTCATCTTATCTGACCCCAGCCGGTTAAACTTAGCAAGTGTTTTTCAACTCTTCAGCTAAGGGCAATATTTCTTTTTAAATATGTACACATAGGAACAGTGAAAACTATTTTACCCAAACCTGCCTTGGCTGTGCCACCCCTCCCTCCTGTAGACAGAGATCCTACCATCTGGGAGAGCATTTGTAACTTTGCTGCTTCTTTGTCTCCTTGCATATCCCTGGAATCTGTCTACAGAAGTGGGAGATTCCCACTTCTGAGGACATCACAGGTAATGCTCCAGTTGTACCAGGTACCTCCCTGCCATTCTACCAACTTGGCACAGTGTTGAATTGGTTTTTGTTCCAACTCCAGTAAGACTCCTGGACTAGAATATGGTAGATCATTGTGTTCTGCAAAAAGAGTTTTGCAGTTTCTTTCATTTCTTTTTCCTTCTTTGGTATCAGGAGTTGAACTCAGGACCATGTGCTTGCCAGGCAGGCCCTGTGCTGCTGAGTTATATCCTCAACCCCTTGCAAAAACAGTTTTGGAAAACATTGGTTTGCCTTGAATTTCCCTTCACTGTCTTTGGAAATATACCAAGTCTGACTTCTATGTCCTGGCTTACCTTCAGTACTTAAAAAACAAAACCAATACTACCACTGACTACAGTCGCTTTAAGGCAATCAACTTCAGAGCCAGGTTTGTTAACATCAGAAGATCTTGTTATGGTTTATACCTAGATGTCCCCAGAATAATTCATATGCTTATAGGTGGAGCTTTTGGGAGGTGATTGGAGCATGGGGTGCGATACTCTTCATAGCTAAGTGTGTTACTGGACGGTAAAGCCTGGTTGCAGGAGGTGGTCGTTGTGGCGGTGGCTTGGGCCGTCCACCCTCCCCCCCCATCCCTGCTTTCCACTACCGTGCCATGAGCTCTTTCTCCTGGCAATGCCCCTCTGCCACGCAGACCTAGTGCCTTGCCTTGGAGCCAGCTAACTGTGGACTGAAACCTCTGCAGTCTGAGCCAAAATAAACCTTTCCTTTATAGAGCTGTGTGTTGGGTGTTGCATCTCAGGAACAAGAAAGGTAACTGAGATGGAACTCCTGACTGTAAGTTTGGGTTCTGAGGTAGTTTCTTGTTGGTACTAGGATTTTCTTTATTCTCGCAGACAGCTTAGCAGTTGGGCAGAAATTGGAATAGCAGAAACTCCTTCAGCTGTTGTACTTTATACAAATGCAAGGACCTGTTCATACTGTTGCATAGCTCAATTTCTTTTATAGAATTGGTTTTATTTTGCAGAATCAAAATATGTTCAACTTTATTCTGTGGCAGCCAGGTGTGCAGAAGGCAAAGTTTGAGGATAAGATTCATTACCCATTATCAACAGAAAAGGTGCACCCAACAAGCTGCGCCACTTAGCATAGGAACCATGGCCAGGACGGCCAGGGAAGGGAACGTCTGACTAGACAGGCATTTCCTTTGGTGCCTGGGTTATCTTCACAAACTCACTGGGTGTATTCCTTCCACAGACCTACGGGGTTCTGACTGAGGTGACTGTAGCCATCGAAGTTATGAGTCTTGGGATTAGCATATCCAAGCTTGATGGGCCTGTTCCTTTCTGGTGCATTTTTGAAACTGACTGTAAACAGCAGAAACAACTTTGCACCCTGTGGATTTCCGATGAACAGCATGACCAGTTTTACTAATAGGAATTGTGGCTTGTCTGCCGATAACTTTGTGTGAAAAAGGCGTAATCTTGAAAACATCAAAAGACAGTCTTCTTTCACGCACTGTAGGAGACTTGGAAGTCAGAAGTCCCGAAATGCAGGGGAAATAGCACCAAAGAGATCATGCATAATCCTTTTTCAGATTTTTGCCAAGTGCAAAGATTAGATGTTTAACATATGCTCCCTTCCAGACCAGGTGGGGAGGTCTAAAGAAAGGAGTGGCTGCCCCAAAGCCATCCCTGAGCCCCACACCCTGATTTGCCTGGAGAGCTCCATTGTTTGGTATACCTGGATGCATTTTGATAGGATTGGAATGTCACCATACATTTTCCTCTGTAAACATGGAAACAAATACATATCGTACGGTGACCCTTCCCTTTAAAACAATTCCAGTGGCCAGGCACACTCACAGTTACGTGTACAATTTTATATTCATACACAAACCTACATGCACACAATCACAGCACGTGTATGTCTGTGAGTCACACACACTTCTTCTGGCTGTGTTTGTCCCTTGTAGAGGACTACCAGTTTCTGCCGTGCTCCTACGTTGTTTGCCTGGGAAGAAAGGGTGGTAACTTAGAAGAAGCGCATCATTTTCTGTTCCTCATTTCCATGCTGCTGAGTTGGCTATTCCAAGAGCAGGGCTAATACTGTCTGCAAGTATAGCTTTTGCAAAACTCATTTGAATTATTTTAAGGATTAGAAAACAAGTTCATGATTTTCTTTTTGTTATAAATATAAAGAAACATCAATTTTTACTTCCTTAACTATGTTAATCATACTGTTTAAATTTTTTCCCAGAACCCCTGGACTCTGCTCATATTTAAAGTCTCAGTTTGCTTATCTTACTATAAAATAATGAGCTAGACAACTTTATGTCTTGAGTTCTAGTCTCTTCTCATGTTCTCACTTGGTTTTTAGGAGTACCTTGATAAATTTGATAATTATCAATTAACCAGAATGTGAGATATAGAAATTATTTGACTAGCTTTTTATTTATGAGGTTTTTTAACTTAATGGAGATAAATTGAATAGTTGTAAAGGGAGTTAGCATTCATTGTCATTCCATAGTTTTTATCATTAAAACCAAGTCTTATAAAATTATGCTTTTTGTTTTTGTGTTACTGGGGATCAAACTCAACCTTGCGCTTGCCAGGTAGGCCCCTATACCACTGAGCTAAATCCCCAGCCCATTATGCTGTTATATTTACGATTACATGTATATAGCAAAACCTAACATACATATACACACACACACACACACACATACACATACACATACACACGTATACATATACACATGTGTGTATATGTGGTTTTTGTTTTTGCTTTTTTTGGTTTTGTTTTGGTTTTTGGACAGGGTCTTGCTTTAGAGTCCAGACTGGCCTTGAACCCACTTTGTACCCAGGATGTCCTTGAACTCACAGTGATCTTTCTGCCTCAGCCTCCCGAGTGCTGGGATTACAAGTGTGCACCCAACTTCCTGTTTATATTAAATGTATGGGAGAGTCTAGTTTTCTAATCTGTTGCCTTAACCACTCATTCATGACTACATGAATGACATGTGTAGTTTTAATTATAGATCTAATAAAGCTTAACCTGGTTACATGAATAAAGTACATAACTCAAACTAAGTTACAAGTATTTGTTTTTAAAAAATATACCTTAATGACTAAACAGAAGAAATTACAAATGTTAACTTTTATAAAATATACCTTAATGACTAAAAAGAAGAAATTATAAAAGTTAACTTTTAGAAAATGTGCCTTAGGGGCTTGGGATTTAGCTCAGTGACATAAGCACCTGCCTTGCAAGTGCACAGTCATGAGTTTGATCCCTGGTACCAAAAAAAAAAAAAAAAAAAAAAAAAAAAAAAAATTCCTTAATGACTAAAAAGAAGAAATATTTTTAAGAAACCTATGAAAACATTGTAGGCCTCTATATATTCTATTATTGTCACTATTTGATTCTTCTAATGTCTTGAACATGGTTTCTTCTTGGGCTTGGTAAATACCCACTCATCTGGTGGTGCTTCATCAATTTTCAAGATAGATCCCGTGTAGGTGTATTTAACTCCAGCCCTCAGTATCTGTGATCAGTGATCTCTGGTTGCTCATTGGAAATATTCCAATTAATACAGCATTTTATACTGAGGTTTTGCAGAGTGGTAATTCTTCTATAATTGTGACTGTGTATCAAGTATTTTTTTCTTGCTGAGTATAACTTCCAGATAGTAAGTGATTAGTCTGTATTGCTGATAAGGAAGCAATAGCTTTGTTACAACCAAATTAGAATGTCGCTCTAACCTACTTTAGTGAAGCAATCCTGTTTTCTGGTTTTTTAGCTTGCTTTCCACATGACCTATTTTTTTAAAAACTGGAGATCATGGTTTTTATTTCTCATGTAATTGCAGTAATATACTTTTTCTTATAACTGAGCTGCTCATATGCTTCTGTGAAGAACTAAAATGATTAAATTACTTAATTTGTGTTGCAAAGCATAATGATAGGGTCATCATGTACAGAACACTACAAAATGCATTAAAGAAGTGACATGTTTTTGAATGAAATAAACATGTTTATATAATAAATCTGATTAAAATTACTCTTAATAAATTGGAGTAATCAGTATATCTTAATGGGATATATGTGCCCCCCACTGGTGATTGAACCCGGGTTCTTCACATTGAGCTACATCCCCCACCCCCACCCCCACCCCCACTTTTTTTTTTGGTACCAGGCATCGAACTCATGACCTCACGCTTGCCAGTTAGGCACTTATGCCGCTGAGCTAAATCACTGGCCCTCCAACTCCTTTTTAAGAAATTTTAATTCTGGGACAGTCTTGCTAAGTCTCTGAGTTGCTCAGGCTGGGCAAGAAATGGGGATTCTTCTGCCTCAGCCTCCCTGGAGTGTATACATTGTGGGATATAATGTTAAGTCAAGCCAGTTAGCTCATCTACTATTGTTTGTGTGTATGTCCATGTGGTGAGAACATTTAAAACCTTGCTTAGTGGTTTTCAAAAATACAACATAGTGTTACTAATGGTAGTCATCATTTTGTGCAGTAAATCTCTAAAACTAATTTCTTGCCCAGTGTGGTGGCACATACCTGTAATCCCAGCACTTGAGAGGCTGAGGCAGGAGGGTTGCTGTGATTTTGAGGTTGTTCTGTACTCTGTAGTGGATTGAAGACCAACCTGAACTTGGCAACACTCTGTCTCAAAACAAAACACAATGCAACACTAATTTCTTTTCTGATTGAGTCACATCTCCCCTTTCCATCCCAGTGCTCTGATGAGAACTTTCTTGGTGTCTTGTTTATGAGTTGACTTTTTGAGATTCCACACATAAGTGAGATTGCATAATATTGGTCTTTGTGTGCCTGGTTTATTTCACTCAGCATAATATTTTCCATATCACAGTCCAGATGTTTCTGAACTGAAGTTCATGTACGTGTGAATATCTGTAGGTTGTGTGTATATGTGTATGTTTAGAGACTGTGGAATTCTACAGAGCAATGAAAAGGGATAGATTACAACAGTAATCAAGTAAATGGACTAATCTTGCAAAGCAGACAAAGCTGCATTGTGGGCTCCCAGGAGACCGTTGCCTCTGGGGTGAAAGACATCTGAGAGGGCTCCAGTGCACGGCATGGTTTGCAGTAACTCAGGTGCAAGCTTTGTGGCTACTGGTTGTGTTGAACTATAGGTTGGTATGCTTTTCTGTATTAGTATTTTCTTGCCAAACAGAGATTTTAAAAAAATGAAACATTAAAACAGGCTCTGTCCAAAAAAGATAACAGAATAATAAAAATAATTTTCAGTTAAATTTGTTCTTACACATTAGTAAGAGTGGGTGACGGATAATAAGGAAGGGATCTCGTGTCACGTCTGCACTATGAGTCTTATGCTGCACAGCGTAACTAGTGCTGCCATGGTGACTTTTCGGTCCTAACTTGTATATTTGTTGCGGCTCAGACACAAAAGCAAGGCCTTGCTGAAAAGTCTTCTAGATGGTGGGAGGTAGTGGTGTGCTCTCAGCCCTGAGAAGCTGGTCATTCACAATAACCCCCTGAGATGAAACACCTTCATCCCAGAACTTCAAAAAGCTCTAATTTTGGGGTTATTCAGGGCAATTCTTCAGCATGGTGCTATTATACTTACTTGTTCAAGTTTAAAGAGAACTAGGGAGTCCCCCTGCCCCCAAGGTCATTCATAGGTGCTAGTTTAAAATATTTCTTTGTAACAGTCAAACTCTGGCTATTTTCTGTGCTTTTAACTTCTGGTGAACTTTTTTTTTAACAGGTGGAGAGAGAACATGTGGAGTACATGAGCTCATCTGTATTAGGAAAGGTAAGTCAGGTGCTCTGTGGATATTTGAATACTAAATGCTGTGTGATTCATCATAAATTTTAGTGAGATGGCAGATAATTTGAGCATAAAGATAATTATAGAGCATAAAGTTTAATAAATATATGTTTGTTATGTATTTTATTGAGTTAAGTGTACCTAAAGTACGTACTGTGTTTTTCTCATGTGGCTCTTGGGAGTTGTCACTGTCTGTTTAGTTCGCTGGCCTGACAAAGCCTGGTTGCTTGCTTATTGGCTCTTAGCTGTGGCTGTGGCGAAGAGGCAGAGAATGCAGGGTTTGATTTCTGTTCCCTTTCAGACTCTGGCATCTGAGTGCATGCTGATCTCCCATTGACTTCTGTTCTGTTACTGTACCCCAATAGAGAGGTGTGAGGAGGGGGTTGAAATTCAGATCGGGAGCATATCCAAAGACCACAGCATCCTGTGACACCAACAGCTGTCTGTGCTTCCTTAGCAGGAGCCACCTGCCATCTGGGTGGTTCCCCAAGGTGGCCTCAGGCGAGGTAATTAGTTATTAGGTGGGAGGCAAGGAATCAGGTGCAAGAATCAAGAGAACCTTGGGTTCCCACAGCTCCTCAGAAGGGCTCACAAATCTGTGGAATGGTGTGAAGAAAGGCATAGACCTGGGTGCCGGTCAGTGGAAAGAGGCCTCATAATTTACTGTCTATCTCTCTCTAAACCTGCAGTACTTTCTTTCTCTTGTGTCTCTCTTGCAAACTCACCTGGTCCTCCTGAGTCTGGCCAGCCAGCAGCCTCCCATCTTTGTGTCTCCCGTCAGGAGCTTTGGAACAGTGAGTGTGGGTGGCATGCAGGCAAAGTCAGCCTTTTCTCTCTGTGTCTTTGACAGCTTGGAAAAACTTTAGCTGCTTCAGAGTTGAAAAAAAATTATTTTTAATCCTTTGTAGGTAAATTTATGTGACAGCTGTTGACATGGTCATGGTGATTTATCTGTGTGTCGCTGCTTGCAACTGCTGTTCATTTAAAAACAATCTTCTTCCTTCATTACCATGTAGCTTATCTGTACCTTTCCTCTGGTACCATGGAGGGGGAAATTAAAGTCAGTTGTTTCTTTGATTTGTGCTTATTAGCTGAAATAGAGTAGGGAGGGAGAAGGAATAGGTTTATATGTTGCCTTCTCTATGTCAAGATTCTTAGTCTTATACTGTGATATTTTAATCCAGAGTTATCAAAAGTGCCTTAAACAATTTTATACTTATTACATTGTCCTGCTAAAACCTTATTTGATAGGACAGCAGATATGTTGCAGATCAGGGGGAACCAATGGCTATTAAAGCTGTCACGTAGAGAATGGAGATAAGAACCAAGACAGCTAGGAGGAAGAAAGCCAAAGTGTACAGAGGATCTTTTGTGGCTGCAGTGGGAACAGAAGGCTGCAATGGAGAAGGCAGGGTTTAATGCAGGTGATGATCCGAATATGCCTTGTCACTATGGCTCTTCTGTTCACCATTGCCATCTTAGGTCATGGCTGAGCATTCTCAGTACGCCTTCCTCAGGGTTTTCTATATTAGTTTAGCCTTTTTTCTTCCATTTTTCTATGTAATTTTAACTCTGTGATTAAAAAAAATTTTTTTAATGGTACCAGGAATTGAACTCATGACCTCACGTTTGCCAGGCAGGCACTGTGATGCTGAGGTATATCGCTGGCCTTTTGTGATTACTTTTTTAAAAAATGTACTTACACTGTACTCATGTTATGGAAAGTATTTGAATTTCTATATATTTCTATTTCCACAGCATTTAGTAGAGTGTCCTGTTCTGATGGGTGTTACATAAGAATTTGAATGTTTCTACAGTTAAGGCTGAGAGCTAAAGCTGTTGCATTTTAAGCCAGACTTTCCTGGAGATTGTATGAAGGTGATGTACAGTAATTATAATTCATATTAGTAATTCTGAAAAAAATGAAATCTGTGATATACTTAATTTTTTTTAACCTGTTTGACTCTTCTGTGTGTCTTTGCTGGCTTCCTTCCTTTGTCACACCTGTGCATATGGAATGGACCAAAGTTTGGTCTCGGCTGACTTCATTTTGCTAATCTTTCCCTCCTGGATGATTTTACCTAGTTTTGCTGTTTTTAAATGCGCCAGAAGGTTGTAAATCGATCTCTGGCTGTCTTTGAGTTCTTGCTCTTTTGGCAAAATACTCGCTTGATATTCTGTCTGGGTGTTCACTGGAATAACAGCTTCACGTGTCTGAAGTGCAAGGCTTGGCTTTTCTCACATCAGCCTCTGCGTCCCTGTTTCAGCTAACGGTGCTGTCTACCCAGTTGCTGAAGTCCGAACTGAAGAATTTTCATGTCTTATTTTCTTATCTGCTGAGTTGATCCACAAGTTCTGCCAGTATTAACTGTAAAATATATTTTGAACCCATTTGGTTTCCTTGTCTGGCAGCTGTCAGTGTAGTCTGGGGCCCTATTTTCTTTTGCTCAGACTACTGTAATAGTTTTCTAACTGGTGCACTTACCTTCTTGTAGTGAGCATTAGTAATTTTGAAAAATGGGAATCAGGCTATTTTGCTTTGCTAGTTGGAATTCTTCTGTGTGTCTTTATTAAACCTGGAATAAAATCAAGGTACCTCACAGTGACCTACAAAGCCTTGCATCATGGCATCAATTCAGAGTCCAAAATGTCATCTAAATATCATCAGCTTAGAAGTCTGTTGTCTAAATCTTCAAACCATTTCAGTGAGTCTTACCCAAATACAGCATTCCTTTTCATCTTTGGATCTGAAGCTGGAAACCAGGTTATCTGCCCTCCAAGTACAGTGGGGGTCAGGCATAGAACAAGAGTCACAGATTGCCCATGAGAAGGTGAGGACATGGGAGGAAAACAGGAGTCAGTAGACCCAAGCAAAATTCAGCTGTGGAGAATATGAGGTTTTAAGGCTTAGGAATAGTGCTCTGTGTTATTTGGCTCTGAGACTTCACCTGCATGGTGTAAGACTCTGCTCTTGGAGCCAGACTGTTAACGATGGCCATTAGCAAAGGTGAAAGACAGCAAGTGTTAGGGAAAATACGGAGAAAAAGGGTCCTTGCACATTGTTGTTAGGAATGTAAACTGGTGCAGCCATTATGGAAAACAGTAAAGAGTTTCCTAAAAAAATTACAAATAGAAATAGTGTATGACCTAGTTAATTCCTCCATGGGAGTGTATCTAAAGGAAGTAAAGTCAGGGTAGAGAAGAGGCACCTGCAGTCCCCTGTTCATTGTTATTCACAATCACCAAGATAGGGGCCCAACCACAAAACTTGCTGTGCATTCACAGGGGAGTCCCGCTCAGCCTCTGGGAGGAGGAGCTCCTAAGTGTGGTGGTGCACGCCTGCAATCCCAGCTACTTGCGAGCTGAGGTGGCAAGATGCCAAGCTAGCCTGGCAACTGAGAGCCTGTCTCAGAAGCAGCTACAGTAAGAAGAGCCAGGCATGTGGCTCAGTGGTGAGCTTTTGCCTCCCATGTGTGAACCCTGGATTCAATTTCCAGTTACGGGAAAAACTGAAGGAAGGAAATGATCCTGTCATTGGCAGCAACATGAACCAATCTGGAGGAAATCTAAAGTGAAATAATCAGACAGTGAGAGATAAATACTATATATTCTCACTTATGTGGAAAACCTAAGCAAAAAAATCAAACACATGGAGGTGTGAAATAGAATGGTATTTATTGGGAAGAAGGTTGGGATGATATTGGTCAAAGGGGGTTAATTTAAAGGCAATTAGTGATTGCCTTGCATTGCACTGGGGTAATTATCAGTTTTCCATACTTTTTTTTTTTTTTTTAACTAAAACCATCCTTCAAAAAACTATGTTCTTGGTGACTTTAATAAGTGGTTCCTCATGAGGTAGAGGTTTTGACAGAGCAAGCAAGGTAACAATGTAATGCCTCTGTGCTAAAAAGGACTAGAAATGGCACATACTTGAATTTTTTCTTGTTTTATGAAAAATAAGACCATTTTATAAAATACTAAGGGAATAACAGTAATTGAAGTACTATGTGTCATTATCTTTAAAGTAGTTACTCAGAGTACAAGGCAAGCAGTTTAACTTTTTTCAGTTTCTGTTTCTTACTAGTCCATGTCTGCAGTGCATAATGATAATGGCCTCATGGGGAGGTCTTACGTGTACCTAGCATACCCGAATTCCTTTTCAGCCTCTTCTCTTCCTCCCTCCTGCCATCTCTCACTTCCCTGCCCGTAGAAGTGGCATGGTTTAATTTAGTGGTATAGTTCGGAAATACAGTGTTAGGTAAGGAACTTGATGCGGTGTTTGTGTGTGTTAGATCTGTCTTCAAACTGAAGCTGCAGCAGATCAGGACTCAGAATTATGACAGATGTCACGCCGGCACACTTACCCATCCCTCTGTAAGACAGAAAACTCGGATTTTAATCTGAGTGGTTACTTTTCCGTTAATAAGAGCATTCCCGTAGCCCTTTCATCCGCTACACAGATCTGATCCTTGGAGGCAAAGGCTTTCAACTCTGTTTCCTTTGTCTGATGGCAAATTTGCACGTCGTCCTTGTGCCAGGGCCGAGCTGGGCTCCTGTGCCTTCTCCCCGTGGAGTGTGTGCTGACAGGTGAGCACTTTGAGCTTTTTTAGCTGTTGCCCCCACCCTTGCGGCTTACTTTCATCTTCTGTTTCTCTACAATCTTTGATTTTTGGAGATACTTAGGCATATTCTGATTTCCTGTATGCTAGGTGAGGTTTTAGCTCTGGTGGATTAGTGCGCAGTGGTTAAATGTGTGGTTTTGGGCTCAGGATTCCTAGCTGTTGGTGCAGTTTGTCTTTCTGCCATTTACTGACTTTACGACCTGGGGCATGTTGCTTAGCCCTTAGGAAAAAGGTAACAGTATTGTCTGTCGTAGGTGTTATTCTGAGGTTTAAACATGCAAATGCATAACAATTGATTTATTGAAGAAAATCAACTAGTAAAAGTAATTAATAAATTTTTTCTTTTTAAAATTTAACAATTTTTTAGTACATGTTCTTTCAAATCTAGAGCAGTTCAGGCTGAGCCTGGCCTCTGGCTTGGGGACAGGGCCTGTATCTTTTAACTCAAACCCACCGGAAGTCTCTTTCTGGCCTGACCATGGCTCCCTGACCATGCCATCTCCTGTGGCTGTCTGTCACCAGTCTCCGTGGAGCACCGTGAAGCCGTCCATGGCTCTTCAGGCCACCTTCCTGGAATGGTGTCTGACCAGACCGTATCTCCAAGAATGTGGCAGGTGAGTGGACTGGAATCACTTACCACATCTTCTGGTCCATTCCGCTGCTGTATTTCTCCCCGAAGTCCTTTGGAGTTTCCTGCGTTTGCTTTGTCTCTGTGTATTTGGTTGTCTTTGCTCACTAGCCACAGTATGGATGCAGGGGAGAAAAATGCACATTGTTCCTTCCCTTTTCTGCACTGTGTTTTGTCTTTTCAGTTTCTCTGTAGGTTTTAATTTTCCTGTCAGGTTCTTCCTGGTTCCTAGGATCTAATTCCCTTTTTTTTTGTTCCCCAAGTTGCTATTTTCCAGTGGCTGGCTTCCGAATCTTAGGCTGAATTGTTGCTTACCACTCCACCATTTTCCTGGAAGTCCACTTTGTTCTAATAATTTTAATAACATAACAATATTGTTTTATCTTCCCATACATTTCTGTACATCTTACAGATTTATTTATTTATTTAGAATAGCTTTATTTTGATTGTTTTCAGAACTTGCTTTGTTTTGCTTTGGTGTTAGTATGAACCTAGAACTTTGCACATGCGAAGCAAAGAACTGTATCACTGAGCTACATACCCATATCCTTTTATTTTGAGAGAGCATATGGATAAGTTTCCCAGGCTGGCTTTAAACTTGGAGCCCTCCTACCTCAGCCTCCTGAATAGCTGGGATTACAAGCGTGTGCCACCACACTTGGCTCAGAACTTCCATTATGATCAATATTTGTTGGAACAAAATCATATTATATCATAATTGTATTTTGGTTTTTTTTGTACAACTTCCCATCTTCTCTTAAAATGCCCCCTTTTTCTGCCCTGTCTAATTCCTAGCACCCATGTGAGCTCCTGATTAGCCAGGGTTTGGAATCTGTCCTAATTCGTCTGCCATTCAGAGTTTGCTTCTGTTGCTGTCTTCCGTCTGTATTGAAATCTGCCTCTTTTTGAGGTATATCCTTAAATAAGGCTGTTTGTTTCCCAAGGGAAATAATTAGCCAGCATATTCTGTTACTGAAGATGCCATTCTATACCAAGCAAACCCATACAAATTAGGACCCAGCAAGAGAGGTGTGTTGTGGTGGCTCCTCCTGTGAGGGAAGTTGTGTTTCTGATGGCCTCAGGGCACTTTGTCTGTGGCAGTGGGGGTGGGGTGGGGATCCAGGCTGCTGTCCTCTGGCTCTGGCACCTTTAGCCTGTGGCACTGGGGCTGCTGTGTTTGTCAGCATCCAGAGGGAATTAAGGTGTGCCTCGGAGATTCTTGGGGGCTAGAAGCAGCATTTGTTCCATATGTGTCACATTGCGTGTCAGCCATCCCGCCTCGTGGCTCCCTCTAACTTCAGGACAGGCTGGGAAGTGCCTGGATGCCCGTGAGCCATACACACAGCATGCTGTGACCTGTCGTCATCTTCTTGTCTCCCGGCACACAGTGCTCACTTCTCCGGAGCCACCTGCGCTGTGTGTGTTCATGGCAGTCAGTAGCGTGGACATACTCCCTGCAGAGGACAGGTGGTCATGGCGCTCTGAGATGTGACTTCAGCAGGAGGACCTAGGCCAGTGGGGGTGTTGACAGTGAAATACATACGGACCAGGGTTTTGTTGCAGATGGTTTTGGTGGGAGGTGTGGTGAATATTCTGATCCTGTGACTGTTTTGTCTTGCCAGACGCTGGGCCATTTTCCTGCATTCCCCTCACTGACCAGTTGCTGACGGTTTTCCTTCTTACTTTTTGCCTCCTCCTAAGCTGTGATTACAGAAACAGCCCAATTTCCTTCTGTACTCTCAGTGTCCCGCCTGCTGTGTTCTGTACTCTGACCCCTCTCCTGTTCTTGTCATTGGTAGGATTTTCAGATTCGGCAGGACTTAGCTTTCTAGCAGTGGTTCTGGATGCCCCTTGGCCCTCTTGCCGGGTTTCTGTTCTGTCTCCCTTGCACTTCCCCTGCCTTTCCCCCTTCTCAGCAGGGTTGGGGTAGGATGTGGCATGAGAGATTGTACCCTCTGATTGGTTTTCTCTTTCTACTAAACACACTTATTTTAAAGTTTCAGCATTCTTTGTTTCCAGCTATTCTGAAAACAATTTGTATGTAGGATAATACAGTAATAATGGAGGAGGGTGCCAGGCATAGAGCTGAAGAACATTTGGAGGCCGTAGCTAGAATGATTGCATGTGATGCAGCTAGGGGAGAGACTGAGCCTGGCCCTGCTGTCCTGAGTTCATGGCAGGTGAAGGAGCGTCTCTATGTGTTGGCCTTTTCCCTCCATGCTTTGTGCATGGGTGAAAAGCCATTTGTTTCTGTAGTGACTCAGGCCTGGCCTGCCTGGTAGTGAACCAGCCTACACCACTCGTCCCAGATCCCTGCCCGGGTGTCATCTGTGGGCTTTGAGCCCACTCACATCTTTCGCCGGCCTGGTTCTGCTAGTTTGTCACCATGATCTGGGATGAACAAGGATGAAAGAATAACAGCTGCAGAGTCAGTTTAGCATGCAGCAGCCAGGAGGTTCTCGCCTCCAGTGGACAGAGGAGCCCCGAGCATCTGGCTCGTCCTGCTCTTACTCACTGAGACAAGGGTACAAGCCATTAAAGTGGCACAGGATTCATCTGCCTTCCGTTATCCTTTAGTGCACACCCAGGTAAACAACCCGATCTCAGCTGTATTGCCTTTGCCTTTGTGCGCAGAGAGGAGGCTGATTAGACCTTAATTCTACTCTGGTCTCCCACAAGTTTCTATCTTGTACTCTCTCCATCCCAGTCTCTCCTTTCAGGTAGACGATTTCCCCCTTTTTCTTCCCCTCTCAAGTGGATCCTAGGCCTTCCTACTTGGTGGTAGTTTTTGCTTCTCTCCTTTTTGGGGACTGTTAGGTAAGCATCTAAAAATGTAGATGATAAATTTTCATACCCAATTTGTAAAGTTTTAGAACTATATTTTGACTTTTTGGGAGCGCGAACAGGCTAAGAATTTTTTGCTTAAGTGACCAAACTTGACTTTGAAACTTTTTATAGCTCTGACTATCCAGAGTGAGAGGATAATAAAGTACCTTCTTTCTGGTATGCACTAGAAAGAATACAGGAAAATTATGCAAGTTTGCAATTGGGATTCAAGATACATGGATTAAATTTTAAGTTTTCCTATGTGGGCTGGGCACTGAATAAGTCCCTAAGTTATTTGTGTCTCATTTTCACCACATAGAAAATGGTAATGCAGTTTATTTGTCTTAGTCAACTTAGAGTTATTACAGTGAAATGCTGTGGCAACTAACTATGGAATGTCCAGTGAGCTCCCAGGTTCAGCCCTGAGATTGGGTAGGCATTGGTTGGCATCTCAGAGTGTGGTGGCGGCACGTTATGGCAGGAGTGCCTTTAGAGTAAGTGACCCCTCCCCACAGCCGGGAGAGAGCAGGATTCCACAGTCTTTGTGAGAGAAAGCTCTTCAGTGACCCGAGAATCTTCTGCCAGGCCCTGTCTCCTGCAGTTTCCATCACTTCCTGATAGCACCATGCTTCCTACCAAACCTGTATCTTACGGGCCTTGGAGTTGTGTTTCTGCTAATCTCACAGACTTTCTGTGAGGACCCAATGAAATAATCTCGTGAACCAGGCATGGTGGCGCATGCCTGTAATCCCAGCACTTGGGAGGCTGAGGCAGGAGGACTGTTGTGAGTTGGAGACCAGCCTGGGCTACAAAGTGAGCTCAAGGCCAGCCTGCACCGCATAGCAAGACCCTGTCTCAAAAAAGACAAAAGAAATAACCCACATGAAAACTTGTGTAGGTGGCAAGCTGGTGTGTGTGGATTATTATTATTACCTTTTTAAGAAGGTGGGGTGGTCTTGGCATTCGCAGAGACTGCAGAAATGCGTATTACACATGCACACATTTTAGAAGGTATGTCCTGACTGCTTCTTTCCATCCTTCTAGTGATGCGCGGTGCTCAAGGTTTTGAGTACATGAACTGCTAGTGAGTGGGTTACATGAGCTTTCTAAAAACTTTTCAGTAATTCATTTAATTGATAATGCACATTTATAGGAAGCACTTTGCTGATTTCTAACCCAAAGTAAGTGGCTCCTAGTGTGAAAATTCTGACCACTAGTCTTTGGATATTGGCACGAAGGCAGTCCTCTCTGAGTTTAACTGCTGTGCAAATTCAGTAACAGATTCTTCTCTCGTCAGATCAACATTCACATGTAAAACACACTAGTTCTCTCCCTTTGTCATCTCCCTTTCTGTAGTTTCAGTTACCTGTGGTTACCCAAGGTCAGAACATATCAAATGAAAAATTCCAGAATTAAGCAGTTTGTAAGTTTGAAATCGCATGCCACTCTGAGTGGCATGTAAAATATCACCCACACCATGCAGCTGTCAGTTTTCCCAGCGTATCTACACCACGAACACTATGCGTAGTGGTCGCTTGGTGGCCTTCTCAGTTGTCAGACTGATGGTTGCAGTATGGTAGTACTGGAATTCAGTGACCCTTATTTTACTTACTAATGGTTTGAAAGCTCAAGAGTGGTGATGCTGGCAGTTTTACTACTCTATATTTTTATAATCGTTTTATTTTTATAGTTATTAACTCTTACTGCACATAACATAACTTATAAATTAAACTATCATAGATATGTATATGGAGGAAAAACAGAGTGGATGTCAGTTTGGGACTATCTGGTGTTAGGCATCCCCTGGGGGTCTTGGGACATATCCTTCAAGCTTAAGGGACTACTGTATTAAAAACTATTAAAAGTAATCTATACTGTTTTTCCTTTTTATTTCTTTGTTGTGAATAAATATCATGTAATGTATAATGTGCCTTTTCTTTTTTTTTTTAACAGTAATAGGCAACATTGTATATCTCGTTGTCTTCACAATAGTTGTTCTTCTACTAGGTACAACAAAATCAAAGAAATACACAACATTATAGAATACATCAACATAGAGTGTTGAATAGAGCAACGCCATTACTCAGGACAAAGCAAAACGGCGATAAAAATATCTGCCTTCAGAGATACTAGAAGGAAACTCCCCCGACTTGCTGTACCAAATATGGTCACCTCCTAAGAGATACCCAGATCCCTGGATCCCAATTGTTAACGGGGGTGGGGTGGGGTGGGGTGGGGTGGGGTATGTGGTATGTTTGATTCTAAGCCCGTGCCCCGGTAGGCAGGAGGCTGGTTCCTGGTTGGCTCAGCGCCCTAAGTTCCAACATGGCGCGGATCTCAATGTGCATTTTCTTAAGATAAAGTTTAGTTTGAATTTATTTTTAAGTTGACTAAACCAGGAGTTGTCGCATACGCCTATAGTTCCCACTGCTTGGGAGGCTGAGACGAAAGGATAGCTTCACCTCAGGAGTTTGGGGCCAGCCTGGCAATACAACCAGACCCTGGCTCCAAAAAACAAAATCTGTAGTCATATTTAAACACGGTTGGGGAGAGGGAATATAAAGGAATATAGCTGCTATAGAGCAGCTTCTTTGAAGAAACTGTAATTTCTTCAAAGAAATGTGATGGACCTAACCCACTACTAGGTATTTATCCACAGGAAATGAAACCAATATATCAGAGATTCCTGCACTCCTGTGTTTGCAGCAGTGCTGTTCACAACAGCCAAGATACAGAATCAACAAGGTCCCTTAAAGGATCACTGGATAAAAGAAAATGTGGTACGCAACAGGCTGTTCGTTCAGCCATAGAAATGGGCAAACTCCTATCATTTCCAGCAGCATGGTGCTGGGGGTTTTAATGTCCAATAAAATCAGCCAGGCACAGGGAGGTAAATGGCACCTGATTTCACCAGAGTGTGTGTGTGTGTGTGTGTGTGTGTGTGTGTGTGTGTATGTGTGTGTGTGTGATGGTCGACACATTGTGTCAACTTGAGAAGTTCAGAAGTTTAACTGAGAGACTCATCTGAGAGCCAGGGCTCTTTGTAAATATCCTCATCCTGTGCCAAAGAGGGCAAGGAGGTTTTGAGTGCTGCATCCACCCTGCGGGTGGGGCGTGGCCTGCATACACTGTAAGGGAGGAGAAGAGGCTTGTTTCTCCTTTTGCTCTGGCTGCGGCCTGGAAGAGTGAGCAAATAAACCTTTCCTTTCTTCATTTTGGGTGTCAGCTGTTTTGTCCCAGCAGCTACAGAAAAGTAACCAAGACCACGTGGAAGCTAAGAAAGCTGAGCTCATAGAGCTGGTGACCAGAATAGTGGTTACCAGAGCCCTGGCAGGAAGAGTGTTACAGGGAGAGTGGTCACAGGACACAGTATTTTATGGCATAATGGTGCAGCTGGAAGAGAGGATTTGAAATGTTCCATTACAAAGAAATTCTAAATATGTGAGACAATGGGTCACATTATCTTTAGTGACCAGTATAGTCTATAAATATACCAAAATGCACCCCAAACCCATAAAGGTATACAGTTATCTGTCAGCAAATCTGGAGGTATAATTTCTCCCACTTCAGATAATTTTGAATTGAGGGGGCCAGTAAAGTTTTGTGACTACTCTGTTGGAATGTATTTTAAGCTCCACCCCCCTGGCTCAAGGAATTTCTATGAGGTGGTGAATTTATAGAGACTTGATGATAGCAGAGAATAGGGCCTTTGCCACTATAATTAAAATGACAACTCCATTTATACTTTAATAGAAGGTGGAAATCATAGACCTGCATTTTCTTCAATTCATTCTCAGCTTTACTGAACTTCTGAATGAGAGGCCTGTGTGCACCCAGGGGACAAAACCCGCTGCCTTGGCTCACGCCTGTTACTTTTAGTTTTGTATTCCAAGTTGAGTCTGGTGCAAATTATTAAAAGCAACAAGACCCTTAGCATATTAAAGTGAAATTGAGGAAATAAGGAGAAAGAATACATCCTGAAGGTCATCCAAGTGTGAGAAGCTGGCGTAATCCCAGCAAAAATGGGTACCAAGTGGTGATGAAGGCTGTGTGGCAACCAGTGCTGTTCCTCACTGTGTTCTACCTTCCTCTGAAACACTCCTGTCAAAAAGGACTCTTTTCCCCCCTTCTCTTACTTGTTTTTCTTAAGGCTGTATTTTTGTGAGTTTTTTGAGTGTAGTACTGTGGTGTTTTTGAAAATGATGTCTGTGGACCAGTTTCAGAAATTTAAAGCCAATTTCGTTTTTCCTAACCAGTGTGCGTTATTCAGCTGCTGTGTGGTCTTTCGCAACTCACGTTGAAAGGGAGCGGACGTCCGTTTATTGCTACTGGTACAGGAGGACTAGAATGTCTTTTTATCTGCTCAGCGCTTGATCTGGGGGAAAAGTCTAGGTGTGCTTTTGCTCAGAATAGCTGTTTAACTCTCTGTGGCTGAAATGGCCAGGGCCTGAGTACCTGTTCGTTGTTACCCTTCAGAGAAGGGGAGCACGGGTGAAATCCCAAGGTAATCCTGGCAGGACTGGTGTTCATGCATGTTGGTCAGTGCCGTTTTGTGGGGTTTTTTGTAATTCTTATTTTAACGAGAATAAAACCAAGCAAAATAAGACAGAATAAAACCTATCAAAATAAAACAGTGTGACACAGGACTTCAAAACAAGACAATAGGGAATCAACAATGATTACTGTAATGATTTTCGTTGTCTTCAGAATAGTTGCCCATGCGTTCAGACATAGTAAAATCAAACAAAACAGAATAGAACCAATAAAAACAAAAGAATGAAAGCATTGCGGGACTTCAAAACAAGATAGTAGTAAGTTCAAAATGGCTTCCATAATATATTTGGTATCTTTGAAATAGCTGCCCCTGCCATCAGATATAATAAAGTCAAACAAGACAAAGCAGAATAAAACCCAACCCAACCAAACAATGAAAATGGTACAGGATTTCAAAACAACAATAGGGATTTAACAGTGGCCACCACCTTCAGAAGTAGATCCCCCATGGACGCTGCATTGTGTATTGTTCTTTGAACAGATGATCAGACTGCTGGCTTTAGGTCTGCAGAGTCAGTGAAACACTGAACATTATAAGCATTAAGCTGTATTTTATGTCAAAAGCTATCACTGTAACCTGTGTTTCTCTGGATCAGCCTGCTGCTCATGGGGTGGGAGTGGAGAACCCTGGCTCTTCTTATCTCCCAGCCCATGCCCCGGAAGGGGCTGGTGCCTGGCTCTCCCCCAGGGGCTCACTCATGGGTGCCAGCTCTCAGGGAGGGCTTGGCTTCTTGTTGGCTTCTTGTTCTCCTCCGTGCAGTCCATGAATGGCACCGACTCAGAAACAGGCCGGCGTCTGGTTCTTCTCACAGTGGTCTGCGCGTGGCGCTGACTTGCAGGGAGGTCTTAGCTTCCCGTTGGCAGTTTTGTGGTTTTATTGCAGTGTTGAGGATGGCGTTGCACTCACTGGCCAGGGGCCCTGGCACCGCCAGCCCCTCTCCCCCGTCACCAGTTTCTTCAGTGCCAAGTGTCCCCATTACCAGTTTAGTTTGCTTTTTCTCTTCTAATGCATTTTCTACTAGCAGCAGGATAGAAGGAAGTTTTTTGTTTTTTCCTTATTGACCTGTTTCATCCTAAGTCCAAGGCATTGGAGTGGTATATGCTAATAATGTTGGCTACATGTTATATACATATAATAATTATGGTATATTATTTATATATTATTAATATGTACATATCAATGTTGGCTTCAGTACTTATTTTAATGTATTTGATATATAAAATATATTCATGGCTGGATTCTTTTGATTAACTGATTTCCAGTTATTTATATGGCTTATTGACCATTTTCAAAGAGAAGGGAAATAATATCAGGACAGTTTCTATACATTAACTAAAATATACTTTATCTTTTCCACATTTTAACCTAACAAGTCAGACAACCGCAAACTTTTAAAAATCCATACACAAAGTGAAGGTAATACACTTGATCGAAGGCCTACATTTAAGATGGTTTCTCGAATAATTGGTCATCAACCTCAGTAGAGCTCTGATGACTTCACAATAGGGGCTTACGTCGTTGATCCACTTAGGGTTTCAGTCTATGGCGCGAAGGGGGGATCCAGCTTCATAATTACTTCTGAGTGATAAGCCAGTTTTACATACATCTCGTTGAGTGAATTAGTGAATTTCCTTTCCCCTGCTAATTTGAAATACTGCTGTTACTTTATTATACATACTTGGGTTAGTTTCTGTATTTAAATTCTTTTCTTTCACTGATCTGTAGGTGTTTTCTGAAATTAATATTATAACATTTTAATTATTGTGGCCTGTATTATCTGCTAGAAGAGTACTTCCTGCATTTATGCTTGTTTAAAATTTTTCTTGGTTATTCTCTTATGTTTATTTTTCCAGATGAACTTGGAATCACTTTGTCAAGTATCCCCTCCTACAATTTGTGTCCCACTCCCTAAAAGAATCTTGATGGAAATGCGTTAAATTTCTAAATGCATTTGTCTTTCCATTCAGAAATATGGTAGGTCTCTCTCTCTCTCTTTTTTTTATGTCTCCCAGTAGAATTTCATAGCCATACACATTTCTTATTGCTATTCTTATATTTTACATGCTTTGTTACTATGGTGAGACTTTAAAATTTCTGTTAGTTATTTTTGCATATAAAAAGTTACTGACATTTATTTTAAGTAATTTTTGTGTATGATGTGAGATATAGGGATCAGGGTTCCCTTTTTGTATATGAATATCCAATTGTTTTCTTATCATTTGTTGAAAATACCTTTCTCCACTGAAATGCCTTGTCCTTTTGTAGAGAACTGGTAGCTCATGTATTTATGGGTATGTTTCTTACTGGACAAAGAGATCATTTATGCTGGGTTGAATGGTATATGAATTTGTTGTATATTCAGAATGGTGTGAAATTTAAAATTTACAAATTATTTCTGAAAATTTCCATTTAATATTTTATAGTGCGTTTGACTGCAGTTAATTGAAATCGTGGAAAGTGAAACCATGAATAAGTAGGGTACTAGTATACTATAAATTTACAATCAGTCTTGAAGTTAAGAAATGAAAATTATTAAATTTTCTTTTCAAATTCTTTTGGCTATTTCAGATTCTTTCCATATGAATTTTAGCATCAGCTTGTTAATTTCTATAGAAAAATCCAGTGTGATTTTTGAATGAGTTGTGTTAAACCTGTAGATAAATTAGGGAAACTTGACATCGTAATAAAGTGAGTCTGATGACCTCTGAAGGTAGTATATGTTGCTATATAGTTTGTTTTCAGTTTTTCTCAGATGTATTTCATAGTTTCAGTGTACAGATTTTATACATGCCTTGTTGGCTCTGTCCCTGAGCTTTCTGTAATTTTTAATGCTATTATAAATAAAATTTTAAAATTTAATTTTTAGGGGTTCATTATTAGTATCTAGGAATACAGTTGATTTTTGGATTCATTTTGTATTGATTTGTGTGTACAATTGATCTTACATTGTACAATATTTCCAAACTCACTTGTAAGATCTAGTAGCATTTTTATAGATTCTACAGAAATTTCTGTGTAGTTGACCATGTTTGTGAATGAAGACTCTGAATGTGTTTTGTTCCTGTTTCCTGCATTATTGTTTGACTGGAACCTCTGCTGTAATAGTGAATAAAAATAGTGTGAATGGCTGCCTTTGCCCTGTTGGTGATCTTAGGTAGGAGTTGAGGGAAATTCAGTCTTTTATCAGTACATGTGGTATTATCTGTAAGTCTTTGTAAATACATTTTATTTCATTAAAGATCTTTCCCATTCTGGTTTGCTGAGACATTAAGAAATTACTTTCATCACTTTTTATTTAGTTTGTATGGTGAATCACATGTTAAACCAACCTTGCATTCTTGAGATAAACCCCACTTTGTCATGATGGGTTTTCTATCTTCTTAATATATTGCTGGATTGAATTGTTAGAATGTTGCTAAGACTTTCTGTATCTCTGTTTATCAGGGAGACTGGTTTGCACTTTTGTTTTTTTGGTCATATATTTATCTGGTTTTGGCATTAAGATGATTCTTATTTTGGATAATGAATTAGAAAATGTTTCCTGGCTGGGCATGGTGGCACACATCTGTAGTCCCAGAACTTGAGAAACTGAGGTAGGAGGATTGTCATCAGTTCGAGGCCAACCTGGGCTACATAGTGAACTGAAGGCCTGCCTGAATTACACAGTGAGACCCTGTCTCCAAGAAACAAAAAAACAAAATACAAAATACAAAACAAAGAACAATGACAACAAAATGGTATTTCCAACTCTATTTCCCTGAGGGAATTTGTATATAGTCTTATTTGCTTCCTTAAATATTTGGTGCAGTTCATTAGAAAAGTCATCTAGACCCTGAGTTTTCTCTGTGAGAGCATTTTCAGCTGCCCGTTGAATTTTTATGTATTGGCCTGTTCAAGTTGTCTGTTCCTTCTTAATTATTGATTATTTTGTGTTTTAAGGAACTTGATGAATTTATTGACATGAAATTGTTCATAATATTACTTAATTATACTTAATATCTATTAATGTCATCTCTTTAATTCCAGATACTGGTAACTTGTATCTTCTCTTTTTTACCCCCTGATCATTCTGGCTAGAGATGTATCAATTTTCTTGGTGTTCTCAAAGAAAACTTTGTGTCATTGGTATTTCTCCATCGTGTGACTGTTTTTTCTATTTTATTCATTTCTGCTCTGCTCTTTATTTTTTCCTCTTTCCATCTTTGCATTTTTTTGGCAGGGGAGATTGAGACAAAGTCTTGATATGTAGTTCAGGCTGGCCTTGAGCTCAACATATAACCTAGGATGACTTTAAACTTACAGCAGTCCTCCTGCCTCAGCCTCCTGAGTGCTTGGATTACAGGTGTGTGCCATGATGCCTGGCACCTTTTTGGGTTTTATTTGAATTTCTTTTTCTGCTCTTTTTAATGTAGATATTTCTTTATGCTGTCAAGTAACAAATATTTCGTAATGTTTCTTTTACCATTTTGAAATTAAATACAGATAATGTAACCTGCTTCCTCACTAAATAAAAAAATCAGCATATTGAACTAGCTGTAATGTAATTGAGGAGCACACAGAAGAGTTTCTAGTGTAGTGCTACCTATTTCAGTATGCAAACAATCAGGTGTGATTGCATAATTGCACTATGTAGTAACACTGTCAGACCTAACATTTGGGTAGAGGTTCACTGTGGGTGTCATAGTTTACTGTGTGGTCTGATTTTAGGTCAGGGACTTGAGACAGTTTTTTTTTTTAAATTAAAATAATCATTGAATGCCACAAACTTTCCTTGCAGTGTTGTTTAGCTGTGTTCCACATATTTTGACATGTTAAATGCTGCCAGATTTCTCTTTGGAGTTTTTCATTGACTTGTGGGATATTTGGAAGTTTATTATTATTATTATTTTTAAATTTTATTTAAAGAGAAAAAACAAAACAAAACAAAATAAAGGGTAGCAACAAGCGCGGCCTAGTCCAAGCAGATTCCACCAATCTACTCGGCGAGGGGAGCAACCAACTGAAGCCACTTCCTTATGGAGTTAGGGCTGTCCTGCCCAAATCCAACATGTGTTCCAGTCAGTTTCCCCTTTCCCGTGGGAGGGTCTTATTCCCATCACTCACCGAGTGTTGATGCCGGTCCCCAAAAATTGCTGGGCTCCCCCAACTCTGACTTCAGTGCGGCTGCGGTGCGAATTCATGGTGCCTCTTGGTAGGTTGTGTGCGGGGCCAGTCAGGACGAGCTGCACGCAGTGCTGTTCAGCTCTGTGCTCCTGCGGCTCAAGCCAGTTGCTTTGGCGCGGATCACTTGGTTAGGTTGGGCAGGAATTCAGGCGGCTGGAGGAGGGCGCCGTGCTCAATCTTGGCTTCACTAATAGTAGCCCAGGACCTCATAGTCGAGCGGTTTTTTGCACTTTAGTTTCTTCGTGGGTTGTGAGAGTCCATCTCTCTCTGTTTGGGTCTGTCCAGGGTGTTTTATTCTGGCATCTGAGCTGTCTCTCTCAGAGAGGGTCCCTCTCCTGCTACCTACCAGTCCGCCATCTTTTTTTCTCCCTGGAAGTTTATTATTTAATTTCCAAATATTTGGATATTTCCTATGTATTTCTGGTTTTGATTTCTAATTTAATTCTATTGCAGTCAAAAAATATACTTTATGTGACTTGAATCCTTTTACATTTATTCAGAATTATGACTCAAATTACAGCATACCTTGATAAATATTTTACATGTACTACAAAGAATCCACTATTTTTTTAAACCTTTAGGATTATTGTGCCTTCCTGATGAACTGACCTGTTGTTAGGAAATGACCATTTTATTTCTGGTAATATCCTTTGCTTTGAAAAATATTTTGTTTGGTTTACTTACTGCAGTTTTCCTTGTTTTTCTTTTTTAATGAAGACTTTGCTGCTTCAGAGTGGTGTTAGGCTTGCATCACAGTGAAATGGAAGAGCCAGCGTTTCCTGTGTGCTCCTGCCCTCACATGTACCTGGCTGGCCTTGTTAATATCCAGCACCACGGTGGTACTTTCTGCAGTCAGGAAATCTGTGTTGACGTATCTCTATCTGAACATATAGCTTATATTAGGTTTGTCTTATGGTTTATAGTCTGACGGTTTTGAGAGATGTACGACTTGTGTCCACCATTATAATATCGTACAGATGGTTTATTCTTTGTTGTTTGTTTTTAGTTTTTGAGGCAGAGTCTTGCTGTGTAATTCAGGGTGGCCTTGAACCTGCAGCAATCCTTCAGCTCCCTGAATACTGGGGTTACAAGTGTGCACCACCACACCAGCAGATAATTTACCACTCTTACAATCCTCTCCGCTTCACCTTTTCACCCCTTGATAGTTCCTGTACCCTGAACCCTCACCAGGATTTGGTAGTGACAGGGTTCTGGGCTTTGACCATTCTAACAGGTATATCGCGATGTCTTTGTTTTAATTTTCATTTCCCTGATGTCATATTATATGCAGTGTCTTTCATCACTTACTTGCTGTCTACGTATCTCCCTTGATGTGTGTCTGTTAAGGTCTTTGTTCCATTTCTAAATCAGGCTATTTTCCTTTTTCTTTTTGAGACCGGGTCTCACCATGCAGTTCAGGCTGTCCTTGAGCTCACTTTGTAGCCCAGGCTGGTCTCAAACTCATGACAATCCTCCTGCCTCAGCCTCCTGAGTGATGGGATTACAGGTGTGTGCCACCATGCCCAGCTAAATCAGATTATTTTTTTATTGTTGAACCTTAAGAGTTCTGTGTTTATTTTGAACAGCAGTCCTGTATCAATATTGTTTTCCTATGTTGCCTCCCATGCTGTGGCTTATAATTTTTGTGATATGTTTCACTGACCAGCAATTTTAAATTTTAATGAAGACTAGTTTATCAGTTATTTCTTTATGAATTGTGCTTTTGGTATCGTATGTAAAAAATCATTTTTGGCCATCATTTCCTCATAGGTTTTTTCCCTTCTCTCTTCTTTGTGGAACTCTCAAAGTGTGTTTACCCTTGACAGGGTCCCAAAGCTCTCTCAGGTTCTGCCCATTCCTGCCTGCCTTTTTCCCTCTGCTCTTCAAGGTAGACATTTCCAGTAGTCCATCTTAAACTCGTTCATTTTTATAAAAAATCTGACTGCTCACATCTGCCTCTGAGGCCCTCTACTGAAAATTGTCATTTACTTTTTTGTACTTTTTGCCTCTGGAATTTCTGTTTAACTCTTTATAATTTACCTTTTTGACACTTCTTACTGGTATACTACTCTGCTGATTTCTTTAGTTCTTTGTTCAAGGTTTGAGTTTGGTTATCGATCATGTTTTTTTTTTTTAATTTTATCTAAAGAGAAAAAACAACAGAATAAAGAGTAGCAACAGTATAGAATTCCAAGGAAACAAGGAAAAGAACAACAACAACAACAAAAAACACTAAGAAATTATTACTTGACAAATTACATACTGACTTCTCAGAAATAGTTGTTCAAATTACAAAGTTAAAACATTCAAACTGAGACTGTTAACAGTTCTGCTCCACGATCTGACAAAAACAACAATATGGTCATCCATCTTACATACTCAATATATATGCAGTTATATCAAAAGGGTAAAATTAAACACAACAAAACAGAGCAAAGCGGATCACAAGAAAGCAATGTAAGAGACATAAATTTCAAAGCTAGACCATCAGAGATACTCACTCTCTATCATATTGACTCTTGTTTTCTTCCAAATAGTTGTCCATATTGTCACATACAGGGAATTCACATGAAACAACCTAGTATGGAATTGATCTGAGCAGGACGAGGAGGGCATTTCAGGTCTTCAAGACCAGACATTAGGGAAGCCAAGAATGGCTGTCATAGTGTCTCTCATTCTCTTCAAAACAGCTGTCCATACCTTCATATGTGTTGAACTTAAACAAGACAAAGCAAGCTAAAATC
>PVJX010012335.1:0-50689 GCA_004027295.1 Dolichotis patagonum
AGGTTGACTGTAGTTTGACCCACGTTGTACCCACAGTGTGACTTTGCTGTGTAAATTAACCTCCAACAAAGGGCATTGGTGGCAACCCATTTTCAGGTTCCTTGCTATCTCTCAATGTATCTTTCCTATTAACTTCCACTGCTCCTTAGAAGTCATTTTTTGATTTCCGGAAAACACAAACTTGGAAGTTCTATTTTCTCCTATATCAGTAAGACTAAATCTTATACTAATAAGAGTAATGTGTTATTAGATATTAACCTTATTACATATAATATATTAGCGTGTAACATGAGTAATGGATTAGAATAGCAATAGCATTAACAATGATTTAAAAATTAACTCAAGCTTTTCACCACACTGTTAAAAGTCAGTAAAACGATAATTATTTCCAAAACAAAGAAAAAAAGCCGCGTTTAGCTAAAAAAAAAAAAAGAGAGCGAGAGAAATTAGTAACTGGAAGAAACTGCAGCCACCAAAATAATACTTCAAGAAAAGGAATATAATTTATCCTGGTATGACACAAACTAGAAAGTAACAGTCATTTAGAGATTTTTTTACTTGCAGGTTTTGCCTTTCACCGTTGAAAATATCCCTTAAATAAAATGCATACAAATACTGGAAGTTACGTGGTTATAATGTACATGAACTTAAAAATTGTAAATACAAAGCATCTAAGTGGAATGCTTACGTAGGATCTGTACATTATACATACATTGTGAAGCTCTGCCGAAGTGTCTTTTGTCATTCATCTAAATAAAACTTTCTAAAATACTACTTGTTGTGCCTTTCCTCTTTTTTAACCTTGCCTACATTACAAGTTGACAAAACCAATTCTTTCTCCAAAGATGCGACTATTATACTTTTTAAATGTTAACTTTAGATTTTTCCTTGTTAATAAAAACTAGTTAAGTTTTTTAAATTACTCAAACTCTTTTACTTATTATAAGTTACATTTTGTCCTCTTAGTATCCCTTTGTAACTTTAAATATAAAAATAAATTAACTACAATTTAATGTATGCATCTAAATTTTGAGTTGGGCATAAAACAGTACCGCGGCCTGCTAGTTTCAGGGAATTTCAGAGTTTAAGATAACCCTAAAATTAATTAAAGCACTTATCCATGAATTTTAGCGGTTCTCAGTCAGTTGAGAAAAATAATGGTATTTTGTCCAACTTTATTTTTCTCTATGTCCAAACTATGATAATAAACTTCAAATAGCTTATTTTTCAAAGATATTGCATATTTTCTTATCTAGAGAAAAAAAATCAGTTAATAAAATCTAAGGAGGTGACAATAAAGAAACGAGAAAGTCCTAAGATTCAAAGAAGATATTCAAAATGACTAAATGATTCACATCATTTCTTTTAAACTCCATTATCTTATCCATACTATCTTCTACAGAGGATTCCTTCAATAGGGGTTACATGAGAAGGTTAAATGATTCTTCTGTAGTCCATAAATGAAAAACACTTTTATCAGATAGCAGAGCTGATTCTTCAAAGAAAAACGTCATCAATTAAAAATAAATGTTGAATATGGCTTACTCCATATGGCTGCTACCTGATGAATAAGACCATATTCTATTATTTTCTTTTGAAATATCAGTGTAGCTTTCACAAGATAGTGCTTCAACACAAAGTTCATTTTGTCAGATTTCTCCCAAAGAAATCTGAATACAGAACTTACTCAAAAAGACGTTTGAAACTTCTGCCTCTTCTAAGACTAACAACCTCAAAAGAGTGCTCACCAGAAGTTTTTAGATACCACATCTTGTTACTAGAGCACCTTCCCCTAAGGATGGTTTCCCATTGCAAAAGACAACTTTTGGATGATAAGAACAGGTTACACTGCATTTCTACAACAATTATTTGTGAGAGTCTACTGACTCTTAGTTAGACAAAACTAATAGCATTTAAATAATCACTAGCGTGGAACATTTAGACTAGAGGGGGGAAAAAAGAGATTAAGTTAAACTGTTCCACAGCCCTTGAATTATGAGAGGGAGTTAAGGCGTTAACTCAAGATGTCTAATAAGTATGCACAGTACATTTCAAGTAATCCCCTGAGGAAACAGAAACAAAGGATAGCCTCAAAAACTGGACAAGGAAGAAGACTGCAAATGAAAAAACGAATACACCAAAAATAATAAACAGAAAAAATCTTCAATCAATCAAAGACTGGAGAAAGGAGAGAGAGAAAAAAAGAAGGGAATGTAGGGTTTACTAAAAGGCCAGTTCTTAAGACAATGAATACACACATATGGATTAAAACTCTTCAGATGTCGAATTGAAAAGACACAGATAGTGATACAGTATTATTTCTAAAAGATTAAAAAGAAAAAAAATAAAACAATTTGAATTTACTGAAAAGTAAAACTTGCTTTATATAATCATCTCAAGATATACTGCTACAGTAAAGATAAGGAAAAGGCACACATTTCACACTTGCTTTACTTTAATAAGTATGTGAAAGGAAAAATGAAAACAGAACATACTTGAGCCACAGAATGAATAAACTGGACTTGACGGATACATATAGAACCTGGTATCAAGAAGTGAAAGAAGCCACATTTTTGTCAATCACATTGGAAATACTTATAAAACCTTAACAACATAGACGATTTTAAAAAAGCATGTGTGAACAAACTTTCTGAAAATTAGTATCAGAGGAATAACAAAATCAATATTTACAAGGTAAAATTTACAGCTGAAACACAGCACAGTGTCCCACACCTGTAATCCCAGCATCCAGGAAGCTGAGGCAGGAGGATGGTTGTGAGTTCAAGGTTATTCTGGGATACATAGTGAGTTTAAGGCCAGTCTAAAATAACACGGTGAGATGGTATCAGAAAGACAGACAGATGGAGGGATGGACACAGAGAAGAAAGGAAAGAAGGAGAGCAGGAAAGAAATAAAGAGGAAGGGAGGGGAGGGGAAGAAGAGGGGGAGTAAAGAAAAATTAAATATGGAATTCAATGTCCAAACTAAAAAAACACACAAACAAAAAAATCCTATTAACAACAAGCTCAAACAAGAAAGGAGGTAACAAAGGTAGGTACAAATAAGTGAAACAGAACACAAATGCAGACTAGAGAGTGAACAAAAAAGTTAAAAGCCGATCTCTCAAACAGATGAAAAACTCTTAGTAAAGTGATTATACTAAAAAGGATAATATATCATTACTAAATTGGAAATGCAGCCTGACACCAGAAATGTATAAAAATGCTACCCATCATATAAGAGATTAAAGCAAAACCCCATGAATATTTCCTTAGTAAAGTATTTATTAAAAATCTGCACTCAGTATAAAGATTTGCCTAAGAATATCAACCACAAAACAATCAAGACGCCTTATTGGAAAACTAAAAAAACTAAATCTTGAACGAAACAGGAAACCTACTTCAAGACCTCGCAGACCTACAGAATTAGAATCACAGAAACAAAAGAACTTTTTTCTCCACCTTCTTGATGACTACTTTTTTAGAAATACAACTGTCTACATATAAAATACAAAAAAATGTGTAAAAATGTTACTAGAGTTAATAAAATCACTTAAGCAAGGTTGGTAGATTCAAGACAACAAAAAGTCAATTGAACTTTATATAGCAGCACATGAATAGACTAAAATTTTTATATAATGCCATTTATAACAGCATGAAAAAAAATACTACGTGCCTGAAATAAGTCTAACTAAAAGATGTATAGTGCTTATGTACTGAAAAATATGTAAATAAATAAATAGGGATGATGTTCATGGACAGGGAGAGGAAACATTTTCCTGATGACTGTCTCTTAGGAAGTACTGAAACATTTTTAAAAATTTTGTAAGTTTTAAACACTTTTAAGAATTTTGTTTTTCTATAATTTCACAAGCAAAGTCAGTGAAGTTCCAATTGATAACCACAAGAATAGCTTTCAAGCCTGATGATAAACTGGTTCTCAATTTATACAGACAGTTCAAGCAGCTCCAGCTAGATACGTGCAATACTTGTCCTACCAGGTATTGTGACTCATCAGAATTACAAAAATTCAAACCATTACCATACATTTGTGTGGACATAAGACAACCAACAGAACGAAGATCTCCCACACAGAAGCAGGCAAAAACTGAGTAATGAAATGACAGGTGGTACTTTCCAGCCCCTGGAGGCAAAAATTCAATATGCAATGCTAAAATCTAAATGGGAAACTTACACAGCTCAAAGAACCAATTCCAAACAGATTTTAAGTAAACTTAGAAGAAAAACTTTTAAAAACAAAAATATAGATAAACTTCAAAGACCTTGGATCATGGAAGTGCTAATCAATCAAGAGAATCATAAATTTCACTGTATTAAAACTCAACTATCTTCACTAAAATGCCATTAAAAAAATATTTACAACAAGTAACATAATAACCAACAAGTATCTGAGTCCAGAGTGTAGCAGAGAATGCCTAAGAATTAGAAAAAAAAAATCAAAACTTAACTTTAGGGTAGGGAGGTTAACAAAAACAACAAAATCACAGAAATGAAAATAGAAAATAAAGGTAAATCTCACTGTTAGCAAAGTGCAAACAGTGAGAATCAAAATGTTTCACAAGAGACTCCAAGCATCTGAAGATACTACGTACTGTTTTTATAATGTCTTTTTTGAGACAGGGTCTCCATATACAGTTCTGGCTGGCCCTCAGCTCATGGTAGTTCTCCTGTCTTAGCTTTCCAAGAGCCCGGATTAGAGGAATGTGCCACCATGCCAGGGTTACACATTGTTTTTTGTATTTAAAACACTTCTGCAGATTACAAGAAAATGCAAAAACAATCTACAAAACATGTAATCTATACTTATTAGAATAAAACGCCTTCTTTCCAATTTTATGAGAATATCTAACACCTAAATATTAGTTTCAATAATTATTTTCAAAATCTGACTAACTCTGAACAGTTTCAGTGTTTTTCTCAATTTTTTGTGTTCCTTTAATAAAATTATGTGTGGTATTCATCAACCCAACACATTTGATCCTATACTAAAAGCCTCTTCAGTACTATCATTCTAAAAAATACTTTGTTGACCCTGTAAAATATCAAATTGCTCATTATTACTCAAAATTTAACAAATTTTTGAACAAAATTAGAAAAATGTATTTCAAATAAAACATGATTACACATTTATACACATATTTCTATAAATCCATTTCCTGCATATCAGAAAAATACATCCATATAAATTTAAAAATCAAAATGATACATACACTGCATCAGAAACTGTACTTAACTCAAAATTTTTTCTCTAAATCTATCAGACTGTCACTAAAATGGTCCTTCACCACTAACAGTTACATAAACTTGTGACTCTACCAGATTATTAATAAACAATAACATGATTAGAATACAGAATTAGCTTTATGTAGTACCCTGGATTATCCCATATTTGAGACCAAGTTCAGTAACATAACATGTTAGTAACTCAAATGCAGAAAAAAAGAGAGACAGTTTGCATTTAAGAACTATGATTAAAGGTACCTTAAATTACTCTTCTGAAAAAGAATACCTTTAAATGACTTATGCTCCAGGTAATTATACCTGTTTCTGCAGCAAATTCAGAAGAAAAATTTCAACGTTGTCTTGCCTAACAAGGCTAAATATATTTTGAACAGGAACTATCAAGAGGAAAACTAGGTTAAATCTTCAAATATAAAGTCAACATTATGACACTGAAAATTATATTTACTTGCAGATAAAACACATGAAAAAAGGAAAACATTTCTAGAAAACAAGCCTACTTTACTGCTAACACGTTATTAATAGTAGGGTTTCTGGTCTATTTAAAAGAGTGTCTATAGTCTAGTGAATACATTTAAGAATTTAAGTACTCTGATATTTGCTATTTTTTAACTCTGAAAATATATAGGTTGAAAATCTTTTACCCATGATGCTTGGAATCAGAAGTGTTCTGAATTTTTCCAAAATTTTTACAGTAACTGCATATATGTAATGAACAGGACTGAGGATGAGACAAAGCATAAAAATAAAATTAATTTATGGTGTATACACACTTTGTCCACATAGCTAGAAGTAATTTCAAGGGACTACAACGCATTTCAGCAATGCAAGTTTCCACTTGTGGCAACTTATCAGTTTTAAGTATTTTGGATTTTGGGTCTCCATACTGAAAAACTGAAATGTATACTTCCATTTTTGGTTTGAGACTCTACTGACACAGGACTAACTAAAGCCACAAGAAAGCCTATTAGATTCTAAAAATTCTTACTAATTTTTTTTCTTTTAAATAGGCTATCCTGTCAATGAGGCAATGAAAATGATTTTAGTGTTGTTCTAATGTTTATTAATGGACTGATGTGAAGTGATACTGAATCAGAAAAACCTACTTTTGAAATTGCTACAACTACAAGGAATAATAAAAAACAAGTTTTTCAATCACTTTATCACTCATAATAGGCAAGGATAAGGAGAAATAAGAAGGGTCCACATTAGAATGATAATGATGATAGCTAACATTTTTTGAGCACTAAAAGAAGAACACTGTTTTAAATACTGTTTTGGTCACTTTCATGTCAGAGACACAGTAAAAGACAACCACAACGTAAAGGAGCAGAAGATTTTTATTATGGCTCATGGTTAGCTCATAGTCAGCCAGCTCCAAGACAGGGATACATGTCGGAATAAAGCTGCTCACATCCAGGCAACCAAAAAGCAGAAAATCAAGGAAAGAAGATATGTACACCCTTTCTAGCCACCACCCCCATGCAGTGACCCACTTCTAGCTAAGCCCCACCTCCCAACAGAATTGGCAGCTACTGATCTGGTATCAGTGTACTAATGTACTTCACATTCCAATCACCTTTCTTTCAAAAGCCCCACCTCTGAGCACACAAGGCTATTATTGCAAGATGTTCCAGATCTAAACCACAGCAAGCACCTTCTACACATCAATGCACTTAATTCTCACCCTAAAACCATGAAGTAGACACTATTCCTATAGTCGTTGTTCAACAAAACTAAGCCACAATTAACTTCAGTAACAAACCTAAGTGACACCCCTACAAAGTGATGACATCAAGACAGAGTTCATGCTCTTGACCTTTTTGCTATATTGGTAGTCCGATTTTTATACCTACAAAAAACTGGAGGCCATCACATCAGAGCTACCTAAAGAATATGGTCACTGCTCAATCTGGAAACTATACTAAGGAAAATGATGCTGCACATCATCCAAGACCTCTCTCTCCTGGTGCCACAAAGAAATTCATGATTCCTTTATGTAGCAGACACCTTACTGTCCAATATACAAAGCACTGTGTTAATTTTAGTTACTCACAACAAATATTGATAATGGCGATTTTGTACCACTATATACAGTTTGAGAAATCAGAAAAAAGTAATAGAAAATATACTACTTTGAAACACTAAAATTTTAAAAAAAGGTATCTGAATCTAACAATTCATTTTTAGTGTCCAACAGACACACACTCCTCATTTTACAGATTTCATACTTATGTATCACTTACTCCCTAAAATATGTTTGTAAATCCTGAATCAATACCAATGCGCCTTTTGTAGTCATTTGTAGACATGCGCAGAGTGGAGAACAATCTGAGTCCAATTGAGGTTCAACTTTTGTACTGTAAATAAATGTACTGCTTGTGGTCTATTTAGCATTTTTTTGGCATATTTTATTTGTTAGTGCTGGTGGTTTAAAATAGTCACCAAGCACAGTGCCACAGTTTTAGCTAGTATCTATAAGTGAAGGAAAGCTGTGATGTCCCTTTCTGAAAAAACACACTATTAGATAAGCTTTGTTTAGACAGGGCTGTTGGCCATAAGTTCATATTAATGAATCAGCAACATGTATAGTAAACAAGGCACCTTTAAATAGAAACATAAACAGGCTATGTATTGATCTGCTAGCAAAAATCTGTGACTGGAAGTGCAAAGGAACCTAACTGTACCTTATTTAGAAGTTAATGGCTCAGTATTCATTAACCCAGTGTTGGTGGCAACTTTATGCAACATTAATATCACTGAAAATAGTATGAAATCAATTGTATTTCTTTTTCCACTCACCTGATAATCACGCTGAAATGGACAGAGCTAACAATATTAATCCAATTTTCAAGAGAGCCATTATTAAATATTCACAGAAAAATGGTTCCTAAAATTATATTTATCATATAGAGAACATCTGATTTTAATGTTCCATTTAAGTTCCAAATTACTATTCATTAGTTGTATCTTATTACATCTGTCCTTCACTTTACAATTTCCAAAATGACATACTTTATTATCTTCACACAACTGAGTAAGGTAGCAGTTTTTACTCAACAATAAAAAGCTAATGAAAAGGAGAAATTGGTGCTTTCTTGTAATGAAGACCAAGGTCACTAATTTTCAGAACTTTTACTTAAAACATCCAAGTGCACTTAAAAATCATTTAAATTGAAGATGGCAAAGCCAAGACACATTTTCCAACCTACATTATCATCCTAATTTCCAAATGCATTAAGGAATTCGTTGGACATATATTAACAAATTATTTTACTCACTTCCATAACTACAGACATTAGTAAATACAGTAAACTTAGAAGAAAAATTGTGGCTAGGAGATAGGGGAAGTCTGTAATTATTTGAGTAATTAATTGTTAAAATATAAATGGTAGGAAAATTTAATTTAAATGAATATTTTTCAAGGAATTAATGTCTTGTTTACCAGTGAAATCATTGTATCATCATCTTCACTAACCTCATGATTTTTAGGTGCAACTGTCACATGTTTAAGTCCACAAAACTGCTGGTAAACTGCTGTAGCAATTATCTCTACTATCACTTCTATACACCGTTTTTTCCTGAAATAATTCACTGGTATGTATGCTAAGTCTATAAATTGTTGACAAAGCACACAATGACTCTTTCATCCTTTCATTAGATTCAAATACAAATATAAATGCTGAAATATTTAAAAATAAATAGTATGAAAAAAATACAAATATCTGCTGGGGATTTAGCTCAGCGGCATAAGCACCTGCCTGGCAATAGAGAGGTCATGAGTTCCATCCCCAGTTCAAAACAAAACAAAACATACAAATTTTTTAACCTTCTATTATTCTCTAAAACTAAAAATTTAATTTACCCAGACAGCTACAACCATATCACTAGGTTATACTCTCATATCAGGGAATCCCAGATATTTTAAGATAGATTCAAAGTTTCATATGCATTACTATGAAAGTCACTTTAGCGGTTCACCTTCTTTCTTAGTTACATAGGAAGCATTCCCTCTGGATCTATAAAAGCATTTATTTACTCTCAGCCACAAAAACAAGTTGTATAATATTTGATCAGCAGATAGGAAAAGGATAGTGGCAATGCTGAAACGACTATAAATTAAGGAGGAAGAAGGAAATAATTCTGGTGTTAGTATATTATTATTTAAAATCAAAATCTTTGAATAAATTGTCATAGTTAAATTACATCCTTCTGAAAGACTGAAGTTCGAATCCCCAGTATCTCAAAATGTGAGAAGTTATTCCAGATGTAATTAATTCAAATAAAGTTATTCTGGTAGTATAGGCTTTTAGTCCCTGTCTTAGCCACGTAACACTCACTGGACATGTATGTTACAGTTTGTGTCTGGATGTTCCCCCAAAGCTTCATATGTCCTAGGGGCAGGCTTCTGGAGTCTGTGACTGATTCATGGTCCAATGCTGGGATTATGGGTCTGAGTATGGCCTACACACAATACAAAGCACAAAAATAGTCTTTTCTCAGTGTTCTTCCCCTTTCGCTCTTGTTGCATTTGATGTTTTCTACCACCACGAAAGGTTGGCCCCTATGCCATGCCACTCTGCCTTGGAGCCTGCTGATTATAGACTGAAACCTTTACAAACTGTGAGCCAAAAGTTACCAAGGCAGGACACAATACCTGATAAAAGCAACAGAGCAGTTTGGAGGTCACTCAGGCCATGGTGTGTTAGCTCCAAAGCAGAAATAGGATGGCAGAGAGGCACGGGAGACGAAAGTATGCTCAACTCACGGCAGCCAGGAAGCAGAAAACAAAGCAAGGACCCATAGTCAGCGTTTCTGAAAAGTCCAATTCCAAAGTCTCCTCTGAGACTAAAGGCAAATGCTTAGTGGTAAGCCCCAATAAAAATCAAAAAGAAAGTTAAGCACAACTTAAACACTTTCATTCCAAAAAACCAGGAGGGTAGAAAGGAAAAGGAAAAAGCAAGACTAAAATCCATCAGGCCATTCCCAGCACTTGGGGCAAATTGTGACAAGCTGTGCCCTCTAAAGGCCTTAGATGACCCCACCTATACAGCATTGCCAGGTGCAGTCCTTACGCCTCTCTCTTGAGCTAGCTTTGCTCAATGCCTGTAGCTATCCTCAGCAGATGATCCACATTCCTGGATTCTCCAACTTCCTGGAATCTCCACTGTGATACACTATCATAGTTTCATGCAGTCCTTTCAGGGGCACATTGCTTGGCTTCTGAATTCTGAGAGGAAGCCACCATGATTCTGTAAGTCTTGCGTTATGCACGCCCAAAATACCAGCACCATATGGATGATGCCGAGGTCTGCTGCCAGCTCAAGCAGTAGCCAAGCCCTCTAGGCCACAGCTGCAGAGTCCCATGAAGGCATGAATGGGTGAAATATTACCTCCTCTGGCCCTTAAGAAGCAGAGTACTGTGGATCTCTTTTCCAACAAAAGCTTTACACTTCTGTACTTTTAAGCTTGTGACAGGTAGGGTCTAGTTAATTCCTGAGGTAACTTTAAGTCCTCTTTCCTACTGTCCCGCTAGAAGTACTTGCCTTTTTTTTAATGCTAAACTTTTCAGCAACTACACTCTCCTCTGCCCCAACTTTACAGGTGCTTTCTTTCTGGCAACCTTCACGTCATACAGCTCTGCTTTTTGTTCCTATTTTCACTATAAAGATGGCTAAAATCTGCCAACAGAACCCATTCCATATCCTGAACATTAGGCTACCGTGAAATTTCCTCTGTCAAATTAATGAGTTCCTTGCCATTAATTTCCATATCCTGCAGAATATTAGGACATAGGCAAAATGTACACTGCCAACAAGTACTTGTTTCCAACTGAAACCTCTAGAGTCTGGTCTTTACTGGACACATTCCTATCAGCACTCAGGTCTTCTGAGTCCCAACCAGTATCATCCATCAAGTACTACTCACAATACTACACTTCACCCAGCTTCTCTAACCTCCCCCGGAAAACAGCAAAGACATCTAAACAATATGGTCAAGTACTGTCATATCACTGATCCCACTTCTCTGGTACCATAATCTGTGTTGGTCACCTTCCCATGACTGGACACATACCTGTTAGAAATAAAGGAGTTTTATCTTGGTTCACAGTTTCAATTTATGACTGGCTGGCTCCAATCCAAACATGGGATGGCAGAGAGAAATGGTGGAAGGAAAGAGCGGAAACCACCATGATTCTGTAAGTCTTGCATTATGCATGCTCAATCAATGACAGCCAGAAAGTAGAAAGCAAGGGGAGAAACCAAGGACAAGAATATAGACTATCTAGGTCAGGACCCCAGTTACTCACTTTCTAACAGTAAATGTAGCTACTGAGCTCATCTATGGATAAATTCACTGATGAATATAGTATGCTCTATGATACAGTCACCTTTCACACACATGAGAATTTAGGGATATTTTGTACTTGAACCATAATAATTCTATATGGTTTTTGTCTCCATAAGAGACCAAAAAAAAAAAAAAAAAACCCTCAGGGAAAAATATCATATGACAATGGAGACAAAGAATGGAGTGATATATTTCAAGAAATGGCAAAGATTGACTGCAAAAACCACAAGCCAGAAGCAGCAAGGAAGGATTATCTACTACAGGCATTAGAGGATGGCCTTGCCCACACCTTACAATGAACAATGGCTTGTCTATGGTTCTAAATGATAATAAATCTGTGTTTAAAGCCACTAACTTGTGGTACTGTGTTATGGAAGTAACAGGAATGAATATATCAACCTTTCCAAAGGCAACACAAGGCTGGGCATGGTAGTACATGTCTATAGTACTAGCACTTTGGACACTGAGGTATCAGCATCACTACCAGTTCAAGGCCAGCTCACTACATAGTGAGGTCAACTCCAGCCTAAACTATAAGGTGAGACTCTATCTCAATTTAAAAAAAAAAATTAAATTTACAGTGAACATGCTTTTTAAAAAATTCACTGGTACCCTCCAATAAAAACAGATCTTTTGTATAACTGCAAATGATGTCTTAGTTTGTATTAAGTCTTCAAAATGTAAAATAAAAATAAATTCTATTCTGTGCTTTCAACCTGAAACAATACAATTTTAAAATGCCACTAAACACTGTGTCCTGAAAGTTTGAAAGCTTATAGTATACAGAAAAAAGATTATTGTTAAACTAATATACTTCAGAATGACATTAATGGATAGAAAATTTTGAGCAGTAGTTCAACATGTGATAATTTCATGCTGTCAACAAAGAACTTGAAGTGTCTACACTTTGCTCAATTTTAGAGCTAGAAAGAAACTTAAAGAGTTTAGTATTTTCAACTTCTTATTTTATAATGAAGAGACTAAGACCAGGGAATCTAGGTCTCTCTTGACTCCCACTCCAGATAAATGCTCATCACAAAAACAATTCTCACCTTATTTAAAAAAAAAAAAGTATTCATACATTAAAGAAAATAATCACATATGTTTATTTCTATACTGAGATGTAAAGACTGTCTCAAATCAAGGATAAAGAGTTTGGTAAACTACAACAAAGCCCTAACTAACTCTTATAAATGAAAACAGTTCCATCTTCAAGTTCTCAAAACTCATTTATCAGAAGGTCTAGTAAAAGAACATTAGAAATTGAAACAGAATGCAGGCGTCAGTAAAAAAGGTCACAATTTTAATTACCTACATTCCTGAGTTTGCTGAGATGAAAGCTAATCATGAATCATTTGCTTTGAAACACGTTTGTATACATATGTATACAGATACATAATATCCTTTTACACTATATGGTCTCACATTTATATGTTCCTATTTCAAATATATGTACATACACAGATGAAAATATTAACCTCATGTATAAATGAAAAAATTTTAAGTCACCAATTTAGTTTACAAAAACATGTCATCTATATAATATATGTAAAATCTGCATTTAGAAATGGCCTACTGTGATTACAAACAGGAGTTTAACACAGACTATAAATGTCTTGTTTTCAATTTTTAAATAAATATGATTCTGCATATCCTGACTTTACACTAAACTGAAAACATATGCAGGGTTCTGACCTTACTGCACTCTCCTCTGATCTTTAAACAAACATTTAAAGGTGTGTGAAAGGAGAGATTTTTAAACTGGCAACATCTCTATTTGAGAAAGAGGCTTGTTGTTTTGCCTGCGTTGATCTTAAGTGATGCCTCAGTTTCCAAAGTAGCCAGAAGTATAGGTGCATATCACTGGACAAAACAAGTAAGTCCACTTCAAATTCCTTTGCAGCTACTGGATTCACTCCCTCCTCCCCATTCTTGACCAAACATCTGAATAAAAAACTGCCTCACCAGGCATCTCAGTTCTCTTCCTTTCCACTCACTTTTTCACTCCACCCCCAACTTGTCTCCATGCCCATTTCTCTTCCAAATCAACATTACTGAAGTCACCTCAATCAGGCCAAATCCAATAAGGCAAGCAGTCCTCTGCTTACCTTGCTTTGATACACCCTTAAAAATATTGTTATCTTACATTTCCATGACATGTAACCTCCTTGTTTTCTCCCTTCGTCTTAGGCCAGATCTTGTCTTGTTTGCTGTTGACTCTTCTAGTCAAAGATTAAAAGTTGATATAGCTCAAAGCTTACCCCTACCCTATTTTCATCTCCTTAGTACCTTCACATACATGAACTTCATTTATACCTATTGTCATCCATAAACCTAAAACTTTCAACTAATTATTTCTGGCTCAGCCTCGTACTTCTTTGAAGTAAACTAGCAACATTTCAGTTTCCCAAAGGTCTTTCTAGTAACATACCAGTTTTACTCAGAAATGAACTCAGAAGTCACCTTCCCAACTCATCAAAATCATAACCACAAAAATTTTCATCCCCAATTTCTCTAGAATTTCCTACCTCAAACTATGACATTCCACTTGCTTACTCATGAGTCATTCCCCCAGTATCTCTATCACCTTTTATCATCCACACTTTAAATCAATAACCTGTCCCTCCTTTGATATCCTGTATTTCTTGTTTATCTACATCTTTCCATCTCTACTTTTACATCATCTCCTTTAGAATACAAGTGCATGTTAAATGACCTTCCAACAACCCTTCTAGGTAACCTTTCTGCAGGACACTGTATTTTCCCAAAGATCATCGTATCAATACTTCCAACCCAAAGTCTCTTCTAGTCATTCTCCATGAAGAGGCACAGGTTACTTCTCCTTTTGAATTTGAGCAGAACTTTGTGACTCTTAGGATAAAAAGAAGGCAGCAGAAATGATGATGTATGACTTTCGAGGCTGGGTCAGAAACAGAAACAAGGTTTCATTGTGATATATGCACTGATCCCCTCTCTCTCCCCTCTCTACCATCCCTACGGCAGAATACTTATTCTTGAAACCCAGACATCAAGTTTAAGGAAAATTAGGCCAAATGGAGATATCCGTCCTGCCTCCCTCAGATCACTTATTCTGGAGGACCTTAGATGCTATGTTATAAGAACACTTAAGGCTCACAAGCCAAGAATCTAAGGATTCCTGCCAATAGTCAATAAGGAACTGAGACCTCCTGCCAATAACTATGTTAGGGTACCATCCTGAAAACTGATCTTCCCAATATGAATAATCAGGTCTTCAGATAACTAGTCTGACACCTTGACTGCAACTTCATGCTCTACCCTAAATTAGCTACCCTCTCCCAAATTCTCAAATCATAGAAAATAGGAGACATCATTTGTGTAGTAGCCAGACCTTGCAAACTGGCCTCAAGCACAACAGATTATTTTGCATCTACCCATGTTAAACCTCTTGAGTACATATCTGGTAATTTTTGGTTTTCACAGGAACACATCTAAATCCATGAGAGCACTCTCATACCTGTGTGTATGCCCATTCACTCACATTGTTCATTTCTTATTTAGAGTTACTAAAGTACCTAAATCTATAGCAAAACCTTCAGTAAAATTAGCAAAGAAATAATGCAAGTAAGACAACGAGTCAAATAACAACTGTAACTAACAAATATCTTGACTGCCAACTGAATATAAAATACTTGTTCTGAATTACATTAGAAAATTTATAGTGTATATCATTACATAAAATAGGGACACTAAAACTAATATAATCAGAATGGCTAATCTAGTTAATGCTGTAATCGTTTCTTGGCCTTTTGGCTAATATCAAGTTTAGTTAATGCTGTAATAAAGAACATGTACCCTATATAAAAATATCATTCTTAAAAAAAATATGTCATTCTTACAAGGGACAACAATATGTAGCTAGTGATCCAGCAAAACCTTCCCACCTAAGTACCAAACCTTCTATTTGGTAATTGAGCAAAGTAGAGCTTCTCTTCCACAGAAAAATGATAATTCTAACAATAAAATGAGAGAAAGCCATGATATATTCTATGGAATCCATTTTGCCTAATAAACCTCACTTAGGGAATTTAAAATCAAATAAAAATTATTCTTCATAATATAAAATTAAATAACTGAAAACAAGTTATACTCAATCCTTAGCATTTGCTCATCCTAAAAGCAGTTCAAAAGAGGACATGTAAAATAAAATAAAAGTGGACAGGTGGGTCATTCATTTTAAAAAGTCCAAATATAAACAATAACTAATATTATAATCCAATTTTAAACACTTTGCAGAGAATCTCAGTGATTAAAATGCTATGTCTCGCATGAGACTGGTGTTAAGAAGAAAGCTGAAAAACGGAAGAATATTACCTAAAAGTTAATGGTCAAAAATGGCAATTTTATGCCATGCTTCTGTTATGGCTCCTACCTGTCATTCTACAAGAAAACTTAGCTTTTGACAGAGGTGCCCTAGAAAGCACTGAATTCGCTACACTGAGTGTCTGTCCTCTCTAAGACTCATGCTTGAAATTTAATTATCACTGTAACATCATTAGGAGGTGGGACTTTTGACAGGTGATTGGGCCATGAGGGGTCTACCCCTCATGAACAGATTAATGCAGTTATCATGGAAAAGGGTTGCTATAAAAAGCTAAGTTCTGCTGTTTTAATCTACATGTACTTTCTATCTCCTTTTCTGTCCTCTCTGTCTTCTTGCCTCCTCCCTCCTTTTATCAACCTCTCCATTAAGATGACACAGCAAGAACACCCCCACCAGATGCCAGCATCTTGACATTAAACTGCCCAGCCTCCAAACAGGGAACCAATAAATTTCATTCACTGTAAATTTCCCAATCTCAGATATTGAGTTACAGCAGCACAAAATGGGTAAGAGAGAACTGGAACCTAGAGACTTGAGTTTCTGGTTCTTATAAAAAACAGGCAACAACCAAGTGCTCGTATCATTAAATCTCTTCTTAATTTTACTAAGTGAGGGGCTTGTGTTAGGTAAGTTTATAAAGGTTCTGACTGTTGTATAATAATTATAATGTGAAACTGAAACTAGCAAGTTATCACTAATAAGTTTTAATTCAAGGCATTCACTAAGAGAGAAATTATCAAGTTCAATTTTCAAAGAAGTATTCAAATAACAGTCCTATGTAATTTGAAGGCTTTCAATTAGGGCATCAATTAGGGCTGTCAATTAGGGCATCCATGTAAGTGTAAAATGAAGGGGAGAAGAAGGAAAAAGACATCGCAAAAAAAACTAACAAAAAGCAAATGTACCTTGCCCTTCATAACGGCACATCACTTTAGCAAAACTTTAAAAAAGGGTTTACTCCCTAAAGTGGTCTCATCAGCCAAAGGCTTAAGTTATTCTTAAACCCTACTAAACACACTGTTAATACAAATGTAGATAATACAAAGCACAGAATGATTCTTGGAATGTACTGTTTTCATTGTAAATCTAACTATAAAACCAAGTTTACACATAACTTCTGGATTCATTTGTAGCAGCCACAAAACGATTACAAAAATCTACCTACAACAGTGCCAATTCTACTAGAATTTTTACCTCACAGCAAGAAAGATTTTTCACTCTGATGTGAAATATTAAAACCCTGCAGACCATCTCACTGTACCACATACACACAAGACGGCCTGTAAGTGAACTGGGAATAGACAAATAGCCTTTGATTTCTACACCTAAGTATATCAACCACTACTCAAGGAAGGATAGAAGGCCAGGTGAACAGAAGGAAGGAAGGAAAGAAGGAGGGAAGGATGAAGGAGTAACCATATGAAAAAATAAGTCTTTAATACAGGATAGAACAAAGAATTTATTATGACATTAACACATCACTCACACTGTAATCAGTGCTGAGGCATCTGAAACTAAGGCTTCTACTAACCAGGCATGGTGATGTATGCATACAATCTAACCACTCAGGAAACCAAGGCAAAATACTATGAGTTTGAGGTCATCTTGGGGTACACAGATAGTTCAAGGCCTACCTAAACTACATAGTGAGATCTTGTCTCAAAAAACAAAAACCAAACCAAAACAAAACAAAACAAAACAAAAAAAATACACCCCACAAAACAGACATCTACTGAGGTCTCTGAATGAGAACTATATAGAGAGCCATTAGTAATATGAAAGAATATAATCTATAACAAATATATACTTTCCAAATCATACCACTGTTATGGTTTAGATCTTAAATGTCTCTTTAAAAACTATGTATTAAAGCTTAGTAACAGCCAGTGGTGTGTGGGAAATGACAGAATCCTTGGAAGATAGGGCCTAGGAATGCTGCATCACTGGGGTGTACCCCTAGAGAGGACACTGGGTGCTTAGACCCTTACACTCTCTCTGTGTCCCACATACAGTATCATGGAGTAATTAGGGCTTTGCTCTACTACACACCCAACTCTCCACTCCACTATGTGTTACCTCACTGAAGGCCCAAAAACAATGGATCCAGGCAATCATGGACTAAAACCTTTGAAATCATGAAACAAAATAAATCTTTTCTCCTGTACGTTGATTATTTTGTCACAGTCATGGAAAACTAGCGCACAGTCTCAAAGGAGAAGTTAATACTATGGTGGACTTTCATTTACTGTATTTCTAGTTGGTACATATTACTGTAATCCAGAATGTGTAAAAAAAAATTGATATGACTAGATTCTGATTATACTCACCACTATTTAGCTACAATAAAACAGAAAAGACAAGCAGAATTCATGACGTCAAAATATAAACACACTTGAAGGTAATCAGTGAAAACATGAATAGTAAGCTAACACCAAAAAAGTTACCTTACCAAGAAAAATAAGTGATTACACATTAATAATGTTTTTAAAAAATCACTCAGTAGATACAGAGAATGGGATTACATATTCTAAGTCCTGACAGAAAAGAATGACAACGAAGAATACTATGACCAACAAAGACATCTTTCACAAATGACAGAGAAATAATGTTTCAAGACAAATTAAAAGCAAGAATCACCATCAAGCTGGCTCTGCAACACATGTTTCAAGGAGACTTAAACTAGACACAAAAATAATCACAAAAACACACAAAATGGTTAGAGCAAATTCACAAAAGACAAAGCACAAAGTCTAATCCTATTACTGGAGGAAACCATCAAACTACAAAAATAAAGAACAAGAGAAAAAAAGAGATAAAGAATACACAAAACAGAAAAAAGTAAACAGAATGACAGGAGTATATCTTTACTTTAAAAACCCCTAAATGTCAATGGATAAAATCCCCCCACTAAAGGATCCAGGCTGGCTGAATGGATTTAAAAAACTAGATCCTATAGTATACTATGAGAAATTCACTTCACCGGTAAAGAGAGACAGAATGAACAAAAAGGATAAAAATAAAAAGACATACCATGCAAACAAAATCCAGAAGTCAGTATAAGTAACTATACTTACATAAAATAAAAAAAAGACAAAGTCAAAAACTGTAAAAGCAAATCAAAGAAGGTCATTAAATGATAAAGGAAGCAACTCAACAAGAGAAAACAGCTATAAACACTTAGGGATCTAATACCAGAGCACTCAATTATATAAAGGAAATGCTGTTAAATCGAAAAGACAGACTTTAATACAGTAATAGGTGGAGATTTTAAAATCTCACTTTTACCAAGGGACAGATCATCCAGACCAAAAAACAAACAGACATGTATGCATGCACATGCGCACACACGCAACATCAGCAAATAAACACTGGAGTCCAAAGACACTCAGGGCAAATGGACCTAACGAACAACTGCAAGACAACCATTCAACTCCTGCAAAATACACAATGTTATAAGTAAATGGAACACTGTTGAAAAGTCTACATGTGTGGCACAAAAGTGTCAAAACATTTTTTTTTAAAAAATCACAGTAGGTATGGTCTTTGACCACAATGGAATAGAATTAGAAATCAACAAGTAGAATATTACAGGTTATTAAAAAAAATAAAATAAAAAACTAAGCAACATGCTATGGAATAAATAATAGATTACTGAAGAAATCAAAAATAACTCAAAAAATGCCTAGGAACAAATGAAAATGAAAACAGTATACAAGATGGGTACAGTGGTACATGCATGTACACTCCCCCCAGCTGAGGCAGGAGGATCCCAAGCTCTGAGACAGCCTGGGCAATTTAGTAAAACCCTGCGTGAAGGTCAGGCTTGAGGTGCAGTGGTAAAGCACTTGACTAATATGTATGAGGACCTGGGTTCAATCTCTAGTTCAAAGAAGTAAGTAAAATTGGTGAGGTACACCAAAAATCAAGAGTAACAGAGAGGTTTATAGAAATAAGCACCTACATTAAAAAAAGAAAAGTTGATTTCAAACAACCTAATGATGCAATTCAAAGAACTTAGAAAAGCAAGAACCATCCAAAGACCAAGACAGAGATAAATGAACAGACTTAAAAGAAAAAAAAAAAAAAAACTGAATGAAACAGTTTTTTGAAGGGTAAACAAACACAACAAAACTTCAGCTAGAATAGCCAAAGAGGAGAATACTCAAATAAAAGCAAGGATAAAAAAGGAGATACTATACTGATACTACAAAAATATAAAGGAACACTAGGGATTATTATAACCTACATGTCGACAAATCAGAAGATGTAAGAAAAAAATGGATAGATTTCCAGACTCATATAACCTACCAAAACTGAAGCACGAAGAAAGATATAAACCTGTGCACACCAATAACAATGATACTAACTCAATCATAAAAATCCTCACAAAGAAAAGCCCAACATTGAGAGGATTCACTGCTGAGTTTACCAGCTCTTTAAGAAACTAGTCATTCATCTCAAAGGAAACTATAGTACTGAAATGGAGTTTCCAAACCATTTTATGAGGCTAGTCAAACCCTAATACCAAATCAGACAGAGACACACGTGTGTAGACACACACACACACACACACACACACACACACACACACAGAGAGAGAAAGAACAAATTACAGACCAACACCCATGATGAATGCAGTACCAGCAAATCAAATCCAACAGCATTTAAAAAGGATTATACACCTTAATAAAGCAGAATCTACCCAAGGGACGTAAGATGGTTTGATAATATAAAAGTAAATAAGCAATACATCACATGAACCAAACGAAGCATCAAAAACATATAGTCATCTCAATAGACAATAAAATTCAACATTCTTTCATGACAAAAACACAAAAAATGGGGATAGGAGGGATGCACCTCAACACAAGTATCAAGGACTACATATGACAAACTCACAGCCTACAGCATACTGAATGGGGAGAAAGTGAAATTGATTTGTCTAAATTTGAATATTCACTTTCACCACTCTTACTCAATACAGTACTGTAACTCTTACTCATACCAATAAAGGGCAAAAAAAAAAAAAAAAGGCATCAAATTAGGAAAGGAGGTCAAATTATCCCTGCTTATAAATTATGATTTTTATAGAGGAAACCTGAAAGTTTAACCAAAAAAAATCTGTCGCAACTGATAAATGAATTCAATAAGGTTGTAACATACAAAAATCACTCAATCAGAAGCTGTTCATACATCGATAATGAAACTGCTGAAAAAAGTTACCAAGAAAGCAAACTGAAGTCACAATAGCTACCCTAAGAATATATTTCACAATAGCTACCCTAAGTCACAGTAGCTACCCTAAGAATATATTTATCCAAGGAAGTGACTTATTTCTACAGTGAAAACTACAAAACTGATAAAAAAAATTAAACAGGACACCCCCCCAAAAAAAACAGAAGAAAGACATTTCATATTCATGGATTAGAAGAATTAATGTTATTAAAATTTCCATACTACAACACAACACAATCTACATTCAGTTTAACTCCTGTCAAAATATCCATGGCTTTCTGCACAGAAACAGTAAAAATCAATCACAAAACAACCTACATAGTAATAGTAACCAAAACATGATGGAATAAAAACAGACAAGTAGACCAAGAAACACAATAGAATATACAGAAATAAATCCATGTATTTGTAATCAACTGATTTTTGACAAAAACAAGCAAGAATATACATCTTCCATAAGCAGTGCTAGAAAAACTAGATATTCATATGCATTAGCAAAACTAGACCCTATCTTTTTCATCCTATATAAGAAATCAACTCAAAATGGATAAAATACTTAAATGTAAGACCAGAAACTACATATGAAAATAGTAGAATACAGGAGTAATGTTCCAGTCATTTGAGCAAAGGGTTTTTGGATATGAACTCAAAAGCACCAGCAACTATAGCCAAAAGTGAAAAATGGGAATTTATCAAAGTAATCAGTTCTATAAAGCAAAGGAAACAACAGACTGAAGAGACAACGAATGATAATGAGAAACAAAATCTGCAAACTATTCACTAAACAAGGGATATCTACGATATATATAAGGAACTCAAACTCGCACATATGAATAGTCCAATTAAAAATCCAAAAATAAATAACATAAACAGACTTTTTCAAAATAGTATTTATAAATAGCAAACAGGTATATGAAAAATGCTTGATATAACCAACTACTAGAGAAGTGCAAGAAAGAATCATAATGATATATTATCCCACTGCAATAAGAATGGCATTTATCAAGAAGATACAAAATCACAAATACTAACTGGTAAGGATGCAGACAAAGAACTTTCATGCACTGTTAAAGAGTATAAATTAGGGGAGACATTACAAAAAACAGTATGGAGGTTCCTATTTAAAAAAAAAAAACTACAAATAGAACTAGCATATGATACAGCAAACCTACTACTGGGTCTCTATCAAAGGGAATGAAATCACTATGTTCAGGGACCTCTTATTGTAGACATCTTTGACACAGAATCACAGACACAGAATCACAGACACAGAATCAATCCACATATCCATCTACTGATGCATGGATAAAAAATAAGTGGTATACACATAATGAAGTATTATTCAGCTGTAAGAATGAAATTCTGCCACTTGCAGCAATACAGAGATGAAGGACATCGCGTCAAGTGAAGTCAGCCAGGCACAGAAAGACACATACCTCATGTCCTCACTTATACAGAGAAGCTAAAAAGTTGCTATCAAAGAAGTACAGAACAGAATTGTGGTTTCCAGAGCCTAGAGAGGGAATAGGAAACCATAGGATAGAGACAGGATAGTTGATAGTGCCAGGGTACAGCCTGATAGGAGGGATACCTTCTAACATTCCACAACACAGTAGGATAACTAGTTAACAACAGTTAAATACTTTACAACAACTAGCAGAGGACTCTGAATATTCTCAACACAAAGAAATTATATATGTTGTAGGTGACAAGATATGCCAGTTATGCTGACCTTATTACACACTGCATACATGTATTAAAATGTAACATTGCACTCCATAAATACATACAATTATACATATCAATTACATTAAAATATAACTTTAAAAAAGAAAAATACTATAAATTAGCTAAATGCCAGTGTATTCACATATTTTTACAATTCTAGGTTTCAATAAACCTTAAAGTATCTTTACGTTGCATTTCCTAAAGGAGTTAGTCCTAGTATGTACGTTGGAGTACAGTAAGTAGTCAGAAGAAATGTTCACAACACTTTAGTAGTAACACTTATTATACTGCAAAGAAGTCTTATTTGTTCACAGATATCAAGCAGCTGTACTCACTATGACAAAGTAAAGGAGTAGGACAATTTAATAATTCAAAGCTGATGCTATACATTGTAAAAAGGGTCATTTAATTCTCAGTTGACTTGAAATGTGCTCAGTATCTTAACATCAAAAATATTACATGCCTAGGAAAAACTACACTAGCATTACATTAACAATTACTGCAGAGGAATTCAAAGTAGGTAGTCTAAAGGAGCAAGGAAGGTGAAAAAACACTAAGAGCTGGCTGAAAGAAATAAACACTTCTTTTACTTTTAACTATTTTATACAAATAGTATATGCTGTTTTACTTAACCACCTTTAGCACTGCTACACATACAAATGAAACGTCTATGACCGGGGCTGGGGATTTAGCTCAGCGGCATAAACGCCTGCCTTGCAAGCAGGTAGTCGTGAGTTCGATCCCTGGTACCGATAAAAAAAAAAAAAAAAAAAGAAACGTCTATGACCATTTTAGAACAACTTGTAAAACCAGGACAGGATAGCCGTTAAGAACATAAACTCTGGAGCCAAATGATTGATTTCAGGTCTTGGTTTTATCTTTACCAACCATTTGTCCCTAGGTAACTACTTTGTCTTTCTGTACCTCAGTTTTTTCATCTCAAAAGTAAGGATAATATTCGTAAAACTGTTTTGAGACTTAGAATAATGCCTGACACACAGCGATAATTCAATAGCAGAATTATTTGTAAAACATCCAGGCAAACCACATTTAGAACACACACACACACACACACACACGAGCATGCACAGAGTTTGCAAACTACCTGTTTAGTATACAAATTATATCTGCCTGTCCTGCAGGATCCCCATAACATCACAACAGGTAATTTTATTAGCAAGGCCAAACTTTAAACTGATTTAAGTCTTAATACTCCTCAAGTCCTACTTCTAAAAGCCAGATTGCATATATGATTCAGAATATAAAATACTGTCTTTCTTGGTTTTAGTTCCAGTGGAAGTTCTAGGACCAAGGATAAACTAGTTGCTGCAGAGACCTTGATAAAGATTCAAGATTCCATCCAATGCCAGCCATATGTGCCTATTAAATTTTTTAATAGTGAAGTTATAAACTCAGTTCCTTATTCACACGGGCCATATATGAAGTGCTCTATTTTCACATATGGTAGATACCAAACATTTCTATTGTAGAAAGCTCTTTTGGACAGCAACAGGGTAGACAGAACCCTACATCTCTATTGGGTTACCACCTTCTACTCTCAGCCCTGCCTCCTAGTGAGAGCTGACAGAATGAATATTCTGATGAAGAGCTCCTCCAGAAGTGGTAATCTTGGCAGGAGACCAAACAGGCTAACTAATTCCAGTTCCAATGTGCATCTTTTTATTAGAGAACAATTATTTTACTATCATCCAAGCATGAAGAAACAAAAAGATGATCCGTTTACCTGAGTTCAGTTTTCCTTAAGTTCCATACTGTCCCTTCTCTCCCTCAGTTCAGTCTATTCTCTTTAGTAGGAAATAAAAGTATCAGCAAGGTTTGATTACCAATGGGGAGAAATAAGTAAGTCTGACTACCTGTGTGGCAAACAAGCAGGCCAAGTTTCTTTCTATACTGTATCACTTACTGTCAAGATGAGGGAAAGTAGAAAGCAGAAAGCTATTCAAATTAGTTCCAACAACTCCAAAAGCACAACAGGTCACTTTTCTTTTTTTCATCCTTCTCAAAGGGCTGGTGGGAATATAGGATCTGACTTATCCAGATTATAATTTCACAAGTATGAAGTCACCACTAACTATGGGAAAAGAGAGTCTCAGTGTCTTATCAAATCTAGGTCAAAGTGATTGAAAGAACTTTGAAGAACAAGAGAATGAAATAGGCCTGAGACTGCCTGGCTCAAAATATTACTTGCTCAAAGATGCCTCAAGCTACATAGACAACTGTTTCCTAAAATGTCCAATGCAGTACTTTTATAAAATGAAAACTAGATTATTAATGACTACAAATTCCACATGGCTTTTATAATATAAAATTTTGAAAATATCGAAGTATGGCAGTGTCTTATCTCAAAGATTACTTGCTTAAAACTTAAGTCTTTTCTATGTAGCAGAGGGTCCCAGTGGTTTGTATTTTTTACATAATACAAATGGTTTGGGGTACAGCTTTCATAAACTCAGAGAGGATTACCAAATTTAGTAAATAAAATTAAGGAAAATCTCTCTGAAGAGGTTTCATAACTGTTTATTAGCCCACAACGACCTAAAAAATTTTAACTGGATTGAAACACAGAACGTTAAGTGAATTTTGACTTTGAAATGCACAAGGAATATGCAATACAGTATGCCTTTAATATTTATGTTTATAAATGTGCATCCACGTATACTTGGAACAGATTTATACTAACAAGTTAGTCTTTGATTTGAAATTCAATTTTAATTAGAAATCATGTAGCTTATCTTGCCACTCTAGCCCCAGAAGTATGAGCCTTCAAGGACTCTAGGAGAGGCAATAAAATCTAAAATCACAAACATACGGACAAATGTATGTACAGTGACTTGTGAGTTGGACCTATGAAACCAGTGAAGACATGCCTAAGCATACCCTAGCCTCTGAATCTAATGCTAGTGCAAGATGATCCTGTCAGGGATTTTCCCTATACGAGAGCTCAGTTTGAACACTCACTCACTCTCTACTCCATGGAAGTCAGCCTCTCAGTCTTCAGCTAGTTCTTGGCTTAGCATTCTAACTACAAACGTGAGCTGAAGTCTTAGGTTTACGCTTCTCTAAAGCTGTTCAAAACTTTCAGCTGTAGTTTAACAAGTAAAACTTGTTTTAGAAAAGTTATTTGAAAAAAATTAAATCTTTTCTAAACATCTTTGCCCTTGCACAACTTCAACAAATACAACCTCGCATTCATAAAAACTGAGGACATAGGTATCAAAAAAAGTTACAAAAGTAGGTCTGCTAAATAGAACAGAAAAAAATGATTATCATCAAGGAAGCTATAAATCCGGGAATCACCAAACATCTGTAATGTATCAATCAGGTAATGTAAGTTAAGCCATCATAAGGACAAGTGAGCGCTATGTTAAAACACAGAATGCCTGTCACTACAAGAGATACTGCACGCACTGATTTTGCTACTCAGCTTCATTCACTTGTAGTAACATTTATTGTTTCCAAGGGAGTTGATGCCACCTCAACCTCAGAGACAGAGCAATGGCCTAGTCATGAAACGTACAAAGAACATTTTACAATCACTGCCCCTTACCTCACTGTGACTTCAACAAAGATGAACTCACTGAAATTAGACTTCAAATGAAAAAACTGTGGCCAAGACTCAAAACTATTTCACAATTCATCTCAATATGAAGAATGTAGACAGGAGATACTTACGAATATAAGAAGAAAAAGTAAAAATGGAATCAAATAGCAAGAAAAAGAGATACTAAAAAAAAAAAGATAAATGAGATACTGATGGCATGCTGAAGGCCAAATACATCCTAAACTCTTCAGTTATGTTAGCCAGTCTCTGGTCTGAATTTCCTATCTCTTCACCAAGAGTTCTGATACAAGCATTTGAAGTCAATTTCTAAAAATAACAGTGCTGAGTGTCTTACAGGTTGCCAGTACGAACTACACTGTATACAAAGTCTTAGGTTTTATTTCCTTTTCAAATTGTTTCTTTTTTTTATAAAGACAGCCTTAATATTTAAAATATAAACACTAGCTTTCAAAAGACCAAACAAATTTCATTTTATGGATATCTAATAATCAAAATTAGTGTTCAAAAACAGCAAACTGATTTGTGACATTAAGGTAGTTGAGTAAAATCTAAAAAACCAGAAACTAATCATGTCTCATTTATGCCAAATAAAGTCCAACTGTAATTAGATGATTAATTTGAGGCAGTAATAGACCCCTGGAAACAAGTTCTTAGACACAAATAATCTGATTTAAAGTTATCTGCAAAAGGTTTCTAGAAATATCCACAATAGGAACACATATCTGCTTATTTGCAGTTGTTTGAAACATGAATACTGCTAATGACTAGATTACCTATAACAAGAGAATTACAAATATATTATTAGCTCATGTTTGTTTGAGAAGTGTTAATATAAAATATAAATGCATAATAAATGAGCTCAGAACACCAATGAAAATATATTCTCCAATATAAACTCCACTAAATTAACTCCACTAGGACCCCATTTAAGCCAAATATACGTCTTCCGATCACAAAAATGATGTATAAGAGATACTCTCCATTTCTCAGTAAGAGAATTTTCTCAAAACAAGTATGCAAACACAGTACTACAGAAGATGCCAATAATAAAAAGAAGATCAAGATCAAGTGATTCACGTATCAAAAAATCCCTTAGAAACAGACTGCATGTCTGTACTGGATACATCGCTTTCTTTGAGAATTTGACACCAAACTGCTACCAAGCAGGGCTGTTGATCGTCCTTTTCCAAATTAAAGTGCTTCCCAGTTCTTGAAATGTATGCACAGTAAAAAGAATCAGGAAGGAACAAAAGACAAAAACATTAGGGAAGAAGACATGGCAAATATTTTAATAGTCACTGGTTATGCATGTTTTAAGAACTTAAGTGGCAGCTATCCTGAACTGTATTGTATTGTCAAGTGTAAATATAATGCTAGATTTCAAAGACATACAAAAAGAAAAGATAAAACTTTCTCATTACTAGTTTTTATATTAATTTATTTATATGTGCAAAGTGGTAAATCTGGACATTTGACTTAAAATGTAAATTAACTTCATTTATGTTTTAAATTCTCAATCTGACTGCTAGAAAATTGGAATCTGCATACAAAGGAAAGCACCCTTCTAAATGATGATGCCTAAATCTAAGACCTTAGAACATTCTCTTTGTAATCACGCCTAAATTAGTTTTTAAAAATACAAAGAGGTCTTATGAACTGGTAGGTAAACATTACATTTCCTGTCACTCTTCCATACATATCCATACAATGTTGGGAAGCTTTACTAACATGACATTGCAGCAAGTTAATATAAAATACATATTAACAAATATGTATTATACTTAAAAGTATATGGTTACTAATGTCCTTGTGCTTCTACTATGCAGCCAGTAAATAATGTGTCAAACAAGTTCATTGCAACAGGGATTGATGGACTGTATAGTTTAGATCTGACCCCAAAGCCTCATGTGTTCAAAGGCTAAGCTTTGGGAAGTGATGGGATCAAACAGGCACCGTTCTCGTCAATGGATTTATCCACTGGTGAGTTCAGCAGAGGAGAGTGTTACTGGGAAGTGAGGCCTGTTAAGAGGCAAGTCATAGGGAGCAGGACCTAGAAGGTGTATCTCCTTCCCCAGCCCCTCCTTTTCCTTTCTTCCACAATGCCATGATGTGAGCAGCTTTTCTCTCCAACAGGCCTTTCCAACAAGTCATTCTTACATCTGAGCCTGCCAACCATGGACTGAAACTTCTGGCATCTATGAACCAAAATAAACCTTTTCTCCTTTGAGTTACAGAAGTAAGATATTTTATCCCAACAATGAGAAAATGACTAAGATAGACTGGTACTGGATGTATAACTGCCACACTGATATACATAACCATGTGGTTCAGCTTTGGAACTCGTTTGCAAATGGAGCTTGGAAAGGTTTGGAGACAACAGCTACAGAAGTACTAGAAAATCTGTCTACATTTTTGTTCTTGTGCTGAGACTGTGCAAGAGTCTGCGATTAAGGCCAGGAGACTAATGTGGAGGAAGAAACTTCAAGACAGCCCAACATTCAACCTGCAGCATTGGTACTACTAGTGACTTTTAGTGAGATTTATACTACGAATCAACAGTAAAAATTCCATTTTAAAAGTTTTCAGTTTTGCCCAAAAGGAAGTTCCTGCAAAGCTCAAGCAAAGGAGAATATGGTTGTTGAAAAGATTAATATTAAAAATCCAAGTACTTTCATCAAGACAATAGGAAAGATGTCTTGACAGTATCTTAAGAAATAACAAGACTCTACTTTCCACTGTCTCAGGAATGTAAAATGGTAAACGAAAATGCCTTTGAAAGACTCCTTTGCGAGGAGACCTCACGCTGCCCTGCTCAGAAAGGATGCCTAGTAAATTTGTTCTCCAGGATTCCATTCTCACTGTTTAGTCATTCAGGCATGCAGAGGCCTCTGCAACCATGACCCAAGGGGACTTTGAGCTAGCAGCAGACCTTAACCAAGATGCTGACTATTTATAGGCATGTAGAACACAAGTGTTACGGAGTCAAGGAAGGTTTCATTCACATTTTGGAGAAAGACCTGGGAGGCCAGGCAGTGTGCCTAAGAGGGCAGTGTGTACATTTGTTGAGAGGAAAGTCAAAAACTAAAGCTAGGAATGTGGATTGCTTGTTGAGAGAAGCCATATGGAGTGAGCAAAGCCACACCAAAGGAGAGGACAGGAGGACATGGCTGCCCAACCTCTTGGAAGCTCACATCTAACTACAGCATGCCCTAGGTGATGGACATGGAATTACACAATTTAATGTTTGCTCTGCTGGATTTCAGTCTTGCTTTGGTACTATTTCTCTCTATCCCCCTATTTCTCCCTTTTGAAATAGGGCCATTTATGCTGTCCTATCATATGTCAGCAGTACTTAACTTTCTTTTTGATTTTTACAAGCTACAGTTTGCCTTGAATCTCAAAGGAGACTCTGGAGACTTCTCAGCAATGCTAGAACTACGAAGACTTGGACAACTCTTAAAAGACAGACTAAAGGCATTTAGCATAAAGAAATATACAGGAGTCTTTTGGTGGTTGGGGGAAAATGTTACATTTAGATCAGGGATAGCCTTAAAAAGTCTCAGGTGTTTGGATGTTGACCAGATCGTGGAGGCAGTAGACTAAATATGCTAAATGTGCTGTAAGTAGGTAGGGCATGGTTGGAGGCAGGTTACCCGGGGCATGAACAGGAAAAGTGTATCTCCCTTCCAGGCACCTTCCTCCCGGAACAACCTTTCTCTTTCTCTGCCTCTTGAATACCATGACATGAGCAGTTTTCCTCCCCAGTGGGCCCTTCCACTGTGCCAGTGTTGCAAATGACCATGCCAATCTTGGACTAAAACTGTGGGCCAAAATAAACCTCTCCTTCTTTTAAGTTGAAGACGTCAAGTATTTTTGCCCCAGTAAAGAGGAAATTCACAAAAACCGTAGACCTAACATGAATCAACCAAACCTCTAAACTTTACTAGCCTACAATTCTAGGTGTGAAAGGCTACATTTCCAGCTACCATCTACTATGGTAATGTACTGCCTGGAACTGGAAACATGAAAGCCTTTCAATCCATGTGCAACAGCTGGAAAAGTACAGCCTCTTTAGCAAACATCCACTATTAAAGCACAAAAAGGTGAACAAGTACGTATTTTTCATTTACCAAATATATAATAAGTGGGGATGGCATCTTATTAGAGTATCAAATAATAAAAAATTAAATTCTATCACCCATACCCGAAAACAGTGTACAAATTTGAAAGGTGACTTGCATCCAGATTGTCATCCTACCCCATTCATGCATTTATAAACTACCAATGTCTCTTTAACCACTGCAGCTCAAGTCACAGGTAATTTGTTACCTTCTATATTCCAATTCCTCTTTCCAATACCCTGCACAGATTTCCTACAGCCTTTACATGAAACCTTTAAGAGGGCTCATTGGGACACTTCAGATTTGTATTTCTTTTTCCCTCTACTTTTCCACATATGGCTTTTTTGTACTTGAGCAAATCATCTGGTGCTATCAACTCACTTTTTCTCTAAATTGTTCCTTTTGTTTTAGTTGCTCTTCTTATTTCTTCACCTCACACTTTCACAGTGGAGAACAGAGGGGTTGTTAAGACTCTAGGAGTCATGACAAATATGTTTCTTTCCATGGCCATTTAACTTTTTTTTAACATTTTTTTAAATTCTACTTTCAAAATGTAAGATGTCAACTTTTTGGAGGCTATGTTGTTATTTGTCTCTTGCTCTTCTTGAATAGGTGATGTATTTTATCTTTCTTATTTCCTCACACTGATTTGCATCAAGTAATTCAAAATCATACAACTCTATACCTTGAAAGAACTGTGGTCTCCAAAGTAGAAGAATCTGTAGGACTTTTCTTAAGAGCTGTTTCGTAACTTTCAACAGATTTTTGAAGCAGTCCAAGGAGTAGTCTTTCCAATGCTGTTTCTAATTTCTTTTAAGAGCTTGTACAAACAAGCTCTTGGATGAAGTATTTCATCCATTTAAGTATACTAGTATTACTGAGTCATTTCTTTATGCATAATGTACAGTCTTTGTAAAGTTGACACACTTTTCCTGTATTTAAAAGTTTTGTTCTTTATAAAGCACAAGAATTCTTACAGTGCAGGCTGCAATTTCAATCACTGCTTTTATGATTTGCTTAGAGACTGAAAATTACTTATTCTTCAGAGTCCAATCACGCACAGTCCAGCAGGTCCCATGCACACTGCACTCTACAGTATACATAGCACAGCTTGAAGCTAGTACAGAATGAATGTTTTAGAACCAACCAGTAACACGTGCTCATTTTCCAACAGCCTAATGTTTGAAGTTTGATTATAAAAGTTATGATTAAAAATTTTCTTAAATCACTACTCAATTATCTGAATTTAAAATAATCTCAAACTTGTGTTTTAAAAAACTACTTTAATAGATTTTTAAAAGATGCTTTGTTGACAATATACCGAGTCTCAATGTGAACATCTAGTCAACTAAACTATCGGCCACATTAGACCATGGATGAGGCCTAAATGTTAAAAGGAGTGCAAAAGATAGCAGCTGAACACAAATGTCTCAGTCTCACCAGAGAAGCAATTATTATATTATATCCTTCATTCTGTTGCACTGTTCTTTACTATTATACAGCAGAATCACTTTTAAATATAACTTCATATAACTGCATTTAATGTTTCATTTTTCTACATGTTCTTTAATAAAATGACTATTTTTCCATATCACAACTGCTATTGACTGAAAGGTTCTTGCCCTAGCATAAATTACTGTACAGTTATGACAGTGGTCTAACACGGCAAAAGGCCAGTGGGAACACTTACCACTTCCTGCTTCTTCTTCAGCCCTAACTTCTACTCCACTTCCTGTTCGCATACACAGAGAATTCCAATGGGTTCCTCACACGTTATCAGTGTCTGCCCCGTGTACCACTTCTCATCAGAGGTCATATAACGCGCCTTTCTATACCTGGCCACAGGAGACAGCCCAACCACCATGGGTTTTGTGCTCTTTTCCATGTCCTCAACTCAATAAACCTGCTCATTCTGTACTTTTACTTCTCTATTGCGCCAGAATACTCTAACATTTACCATATATGTGTTACATCAGGTATGCAATATCTAATACACTAGAGGACAGATGAAATAGAACCATCATACACATTTCTGAGAGTCAGAAGAGATAAACACTTTGCATAAACTTTCATAGATGATACTCAATTGTGAAGCTGTGAGTTGAACTCACATTTGTCTAACTCCTGAATCAATTGGACATACCATCAAGGAGGTTCTTTGTTCAGGGGGAAGGTGTTTTAACCTGTTTCTTTCTTAACATCTTTTCACATTCTAGATCATAGTTATTACGTAACCACATGGAGCATCTTACTCTTTTCCTCTTGGAATTTATAAGGGCTATTCATAAGTATTTTTAGTAAGCAGGATATTGGCTTTTTTGTTAAAGGTAAATTCTTCTACTACACTTACACTGTGAGCTAGTTAAAATATAATCAAATGATGTCCAAAATTTCTATTTGTTATGAAAAATAAAAATTAAAAGACAATGAGATATCACTTCAGATGCCAGAATAGCTGTAATAAAAGAATTGTTTTTAATATGATGAAGATGTGGGAAAATTAGAACCCTCACACATTGTTGGTGAGAAATTAAAATTGTGCAACCTTTGTGACAAGAAGTTCAGTGAATCTTCACAAATTTAAACAGAGAAATGAACATGACACAGCACTTCCATCCACAGGAATGAACACCCAAAGAAATGAAAATGGCTATTCACACAAATACTCCTGCACAAATGTTCACAGCAGTACTATTCACAATAGCCCAAAGGTAGAAACAACCCAAGTAATAAAAATTGATGGATTAAAAAAAACATATACTTCCGGTATTGCAGTTTACTAAAATGCTCAATAATCTCTCTTATTAGGCATATTGTTGTGGTATATCACAATAGTAAGAACTGCTATTCTTGGCAGTCTTCTAACAAACTGTAGATTGTTGTCTTAAAATAAATGAATTATACTTGTTTTACGATTTTAATACCCTTGTTTATCAATGAGATTACACATTTCTCATCCAATAGTAGGATACCTGGGGAGTTAAATCATATTTGCCTCAAAATACTTTTAAAGTGGTTTTCAATCTATTCTCTGGAATAAAAGATAACACTTTCAAGTGTAAGACATCTGAAAATTTATAAAGTAACAAACATATAAAGTACGAACTACAAAAAGCTGCTGTACAATAATCTAATTCCTATTTTTATACGTCATTTTGTTAATTATCTGATGGGATTACTGTTAGATTTTTCTTTCACTTCTTTGTATACAAAAACATCTAATGAGACTTGGGGATAACTACTACTTTGAGCTCACTCTTCCTCTAAAGTTGCATTTTCCTAAATTCTAATTTAATTGTTCTAAGTTCTAAGCTGCTACCAAGTTCTATTTATAGCTCTTCACAGTAAAATTTCACATGCTCATTAAGTCACCAAACACACATTCAAACACACCTAGCTTTAATGCTCTAGTAAAGGCCTCCCACGCACACTATTATCAACAGATTTCTGCATTATGATATAAGCAGCATATAGGGATTCTTAGGTTAACAAATAGTTCTTAAAATCAAGTTAAGAAACATGATCTTAACTGTTTCTCTGGTTTCACAGAGGACAAACAGCTGTCTTCCCCAGCCCCTTCCCTATTGCCTCTATTCCAACCAAGACTAAGCTTCAGAGAACAATTTTTTCAGAGTCATTACAGGACTACTTGTACCTCAGTCTTTAGACATGTTTCTTCAAATGCACATTTGCAGGCCACCCTTAGCCTCTTTAAATCACAATCTTTCCTTTCTTGCTGATCCTTGCTGATTACAAGAATCTCTTGATTCACTATGCCTAACCAGAATATCACTCATTTGCAGAGTCAGAGTAAGGTGATACCATTAATTTATCAGACAACTTGCAGTATTTCTAAAAGGGAAAAAAAATACCATTAATATTTAGAACAAGACAATAATAAATGTAAAACCAAGGTGTATGTATAGTCAAAGCAGGACTGCTTGGTGCTAATTTCAGAATTTCTTTCAACTAAGTTTTAATTTAAATCATCCCCATATTTAGTACAATGTATTAGAGCAAAAGCTGAAAATATGAAGAATATAAAATCTGTACCTATTTCTGGTGCTTAGTCTAACTGGAAAGGAAACATGACAGTGAATCAAATGATATCAAAAGCTCTCAAGAAACATGTAAAGGAATGATTTCACAACAAGATATAGGACTGAAACAGTCCTATAAGAAAAGGTGAAAAAGCCTACAAAAACTCAAGCTGTACTCACATCCCTCTGAGGGTGGAAAACAGTCACTTTTTCTAAAGCATAGGGCTTTTATATATAATGAAAGCTAAAAATAAAGGTCAAACAGAAAAATTTGATGAACCTAATATTTTTAGGAAATTCATAATTAAAAGGTAGCTGCAATGCAATGTAACATGATGTCTGAGATGTGAAAGGATAAAAGACACAAGAATGAATTAGACATGGTGTTGCATGTCTATCATCCCACCAGGGAGGCAGAAGTCAGAGTTTGAACGCCAGCCTAAGGTACAGTCTAACTCTGTCTCAAAAAAAAGAATAATAAAGAAGGAAGGGAAAAGAAAAGACATAAATTTGTGTGTGTGTGTGTGTGTATGTCTCTCTCTCTCTATATATATATACATATATATATAAACATAAGCTAGCTAGAATGACTATACTACTAATTAACTACTGGAAAAGAACAGTTAGTATTCATATGATTAGATCAATTTTACATGTCTATATCTGTTATTCTAAGCAACCCTTTTGAAGGTAACAATATGCAATATTAAAACCACTTTCAAATTCTTATTATGTTGTTCTATAAACCTATACTGTTATTATATTGAGTTTGTTGTTGTTTCTTTTTTGTTTTTTGTTTTTCGTTTCTGTGTTTTTTCTCTAAAAAAAAAAAAAAAGAAGAAGAAAACGGCTGGAAAAGTTGTTAAGTGCAAAGGCCCTGGATTTAATCCCCAGTACAGGAAGAATGAACATGTAAGGATGAATGGATGAATGGACATCACACACAGGAAGAAACACTGAATACTAAAAAGTAATGGAAAGACAAGACGCACATTTCAAAAATGTCAGAAGTTAGAACTAAAGAGACATACAGTGTGCACCCGAAACAAATTAAGAACAAGCCATATAAACAAAATATTGACAATTAAGATTAGCAAATGACCTTTCTAAAAATAGGTGAGGAAAACCACATTATAAAATGATGAAAGAGGGGCTGAGGATTTGGCTCAGCAGCCTAAGCGCCTGCGTGGCAAGCGCAAGGTCACAAGTTCAATCCCAAGTTCGACCAAAGAAAGAAAGAAACACAAAACAGAAAAGTAGAGAACTGGTTACATACACACATGTATCTCAATAAAACTAAAGATACATGGGAAGCTATATAATGGATGAGAGAAAATATGACAAAATTAAATGTTTCAAAAAAATCCTAGAATAAGGAAGAAGCTAAGAACTGATTAGAAAAAACAGAAAAAGAAAAGCAGTGTGAGGTAATGACCTAACAGAAAAACTCTATTAAGGATATGTTTCCAGTAAATAAAATAAACTTCACTAATAATAAAAATATAAAAAAATATACACAGGAGGGAGTGCAAGAAGTATATGCACATGTACATGCTGAAGCTCATGCACAGAATCTAAGTTTACTGTTAGATTTCAGTGTCAGGGCAGGGCTATAAAAAGTAATATGTTGGAGGGAAGAAAGTATCTTAATTTCTTTATATAACAGAAAATTATATATGTAATAAAAATACAAATTTGGTCATGACAGACTACATGAAAATCCTACTATTATATGTTATTATACATTAAAACAATGCTATACAAAAGTGGCTCATTACAGCAGTATGGTTTGCTATTACTACAGTGTAGAATTTTCTATGAAGGCCAGTAATTTACCAGTGGAAATTATGATAAAGACTTTCAGAAACTGGGGATGTACAACACAGGGAGAGGCCCTATTCCCATTTAGTGCTAGAGCAGGGTCCAAAGAAAGATGTGCAGTATCCTTCTAGGCAAAGCACAATACAGCTCCAAATGCCTGAGGTGCACCAATGAAAAACACTGAACACAAAAAGCATTGTTTCTCATGTATATTTATTTAGATATCAGAGAATTAAGTTTATATTTTAATTTTTGTAGTAAATTAATTTGATTGTGTTAAAGAGCTACAGTCTACTCACTGCCTCAGTTTAATTCAAAACATGAGACACTCTTGTTCCAGTGATGATTATTTCAGTTGTTCTTATTCTAAGACTTAATTTTTCTCTTCACAATTGACAAAGTGGTTACAATACTCTAGTTTTCAAGACAATACCTAAGCCAATGGTTAAACTGAACATAAGCATTTGCATTATTTTGCCACCAAACATACCCAAACCATTTTTATCGATTTAAGGTTTCTCAAGGCAAAGCAATTTAACTTAAAGTGTATTTAAAATTAAGGAGTTCTATTAAGACAATAGTGGCAATGTAATGAAGTACTGCAATAGACCAAAGTATGAGATAATAATACTGAAAAGAATTAAAATATGACTTAACAATACTGAAAAAGGGTACTAGAAAACTAAATCAGTTTTCAAGACGAGAAGTAGGAGGAGGTGAAAAATAAGGTAAAGGAGGAAAAAAATTATGCACTAATCCTGCCTTTACGTTGTAACTTACACAGGACTAGGTGAACAGAAAATGAGGCTAAGTGCTTCTTAAAGGTGTACTCCAATGACCACCAGCATCACAAAAAGCCAAGTCTTAGATGTCTACCCAACAGAAAGTACACTATCATCTATGAAGTAGTTTTGTCAGAAAAAGGAAAAGGAACAGAAAATTCAGCCTGATATGATCAAGCCTCTGGACCTAACTCCCAAATTTTTAAGAAATACCAAGGATAAAGATATTAAACTACATCATAGGACCAGGAGATGGAGACAGGTGAGAATGGAAACTAAAAATTAAGATGTGTTATAGACATATACCAACTCCCCACAATTAACATAATCATCATGTATTAATAGTTACAAAAAATTAAGCCATGTGGCAAAAAAAAAAAAGAATTCAAAAGGCACTCTAATTCAGCCCATTAAGTAAAGTGCAAAACATTTTTTAAAAGGAAACAGTCTTAATTTAAAAGATATAAACTCATGTCAACTAATCACAATGTATTTATTTCATTTGGATCCTGACTCAAGTTAAGTTTGGGAGAAAACCAGACATGAGACATTTTTAAATTTCAACAATGACTAATGTACTACTGTAAAATCTTCTGGTGTGTTAATGACACTGTGGATGAATTAAAAGGAGTCTTTTATCTTTTGAAAATATATACTGAAATGTCTTCAATCTTTAAAAATACATATGAAACAATACTGAGATCTGCTCCAAGGTAATGTCAAGGGTAAAACAGATGTGGGTTTATAGATGAAACAAAATCAGACAAAGGACAGGCAGCTACTGCAAACGGATGAAGGCTAAGTAGAGGTTCATCACCCTAGTCTATTAATTTTTGTGTTTCAAGTTCTCCGTAATAAAAAGATAACTAAAAAATTAGGAAACCTCAGCAGGAAGAAAAAGCGATCATTTACAACATATGTATTTTAAGTTTTAAAAAAGAACAAACTAGCTGGGCATGGTAGTGCATGCCTACAATCCCAGCCCTTGGGAGGCTGAGGCAGAAAGATTACCCTGAGTTGCAGGACAGCCTAGACTTCACAGAGAGACCCTGTCTCAATAAATAGACAAAATTACTTTTGGAAAAGTTCTCTAATAGAAATGGATACATAAAATATCTAGGGAAATGTAACAAAATGTCTTTTAAATTTTTTGGCAGAGACTTCTGTGAATAAAATGAAAGCAAAGTAAAGGTACACTACTTAAAACTGTCATTTAAGTTAATACAGATCATATGCCTGTAATATGGAGTTCAAATCTTCAAAGGCCAGGTTTTACTTCTTTCAGGTAACAGATAAATTTATATGTACAAGCATATATATCACAAATCCAATAAATAACCACCACCCTTAGAAACTAGAGTGAAGCAAAACTAAAATCATCAAGCCAGTATCTATGGTTCCCTCTGTATTTTGTTGTTACTAGTGTTTAAATTGAGGCACCAGAGTGTAGCCAAATCTTCTAAGATCCATTCTCTTGAGGACTGTGAAGAACGGATTCTTGACCTACTAAAATTTAATGGGAAAAAATGATCCATTTGTAAAGAACTTATAAGATTTTAGATGGCAAAACTAACTACAAATAATCATCTTCATTAAGTCAAAGGATGGTGTTTATAAAAATGGGACACATGAATGTAAAGAAAGGATCATCCTGATGATTTATGAGTAAAGGAAAATAAAATAAAAAGGTAACAAAATTCATGTTTCCCTAGGCCTTTCAAAAGATGTGGAGCTGTACTCCCAAAAGCAATTTTGAACTACAGATGTCTTTATTTTTTTTAGACAGGCTGCAAGTTAAACAGAATGATGACTTTGTTTTGTTTTGTTTTGTTTTTCTGGGACACTGAAGGAGCAAAGAAACTTTGGAAGGCATGACTGGTCAGAATCCCACTAAAACAAGCAGCCTAATAAACCTGAAACAATGAATGAGCCCTGCAATATTCTAATTTCTTTCAAATATTTGTTTGCTGCAAATACCCATAAAATCAAAACCACTTTAAACACTGAGGATTAAAAAGAAGGGACTGAGATTTTTAACAATGACTCCAGAAATCTGCTCCCCATTAATACTACTACTTTTAAGATTAATCAACACTTACTATCACATCCAAAACAGATGCCAGAAACAAGCTTATGCCGTTTTCTTATGTATCCTTATAATACCAATGAGATGTTAACAGGCAAAAATCTCAAAGCTGCAGAACTTAAATTTAGCTTTGCATTTAGACAACATGCAAGGCACCGACTTCATTCATAAAACTCCTTGCTTCACCAGTCTAAAATGAACTATATAAACCTGACAGGTCACTTGCAGTTTATTTCACTAAGAGAATCAGCTCCTCTTACAGAGACTTACTTATTTAAAAAAAAAAACCTGTGAAACTGAAAACAAAATTAAGAGGAACCTAATGTAAAGCCAGCTTTCTGTATCAGATCTGGTACCAGAATTAAAAGATTAACACATGCACATGTTGCTGAGATAACATCTTTAAAAATCTCGTAAAATCCTATGGGACTGTAGCTTTCCCTCATAAAGCACTGAAATTAGCATCTACAAGAGATTTTTTTTCTGACTTCAAAATCATTCATAAAAATGGGCTGTTTTACAATAACCTAGAGAAAAAGGTAGAGAAAGATTTTAAAGTTATTCCTTTACTTAGAAGAAATGCATACACAAAGAAAACTGTAAAGGGCGAAAACAAAGATTTACTTTCTCCTTTATAATCATATGCAATCCCTTATCTCTCCTTATAAAAGGATAGCTGGAACTTGGGGAGCACTGCCTAAAAAGAAAATGCTTCTAAGGCAAGACAAAAGGACTAGCACCCCCAGCCCAAAGGAGGAAACACACTTCTTTCCCCCAACTCACCGTAACACCTCACTGCCAGATGCTAAAACCCTACAGGAAAAGTATTTTTGATCTTTTGAGAGATAAGCAAACCAATGAGACACATTTACAGTAAGCTTGTTCGTACAGATCCATAATCAACTCTGAATGTTTTTACCAGGTTTTTCAAGCAGTACTATATAAAACCAAAAATGCTTCTTTCCCTACCTAAAGTAAACCTCAATTTATGCCCTAGATCTATAAATGCGTAACACTGCATATATAACATTTGCCAAATTTCTCAGTAACTCTTGAGACTTAGTTTTGAAATCCAAATAAAAATAAAGGTTGTTTTGAGAATTAAACAAAAAACTATATTAATAGGTTATTGTACTGTGCAACCTAGTACAGTGCCAAGCTGATACTCAATTATTTCCTTTTACTCTTGAAGTGAGAGTGAAAGTCACCTATTCATGTAAGTATACATCCTTTCTGGCAGGGAAATTGATTTCTCACTGAATACACATATACTCCCTCCTCACATTTTTCAGGCACCTTGTAGCTACTCAAGGCTGTATGACTAATTCATGCCTTATTTCCAGACCAAAGCACTTAAATTTGGCACACAGCCTGCCAACTCTCTTGCCTGGACACATGTTCCAAATGACAGAGCTACAAGGTACAAGCAGCATGATTCCATGCGGAGGACAGTCTCTGGATCTACAGTGGGCTTCATACGGAAGAAAAATAGACCTGCATAGATTGAATTGCTAATCCTTGTAGGTTTGTTTGTAATCATAACACAGCGAACATAACGTAATGTCTTCTTTTATACCCTAATTACACTTAACTGCTGCAAGACAAAATACATACATAAAAATGGCAAGTCTTGGGTTTAAGTATTAAAGAATATATTTTCTGTGTAATTCTGTATATCCAGAATACAAACAACTATTAGAAGACAATACTTTCAAAGCAGAGTGGAAAAGAAGTCCAATATATATAGAATTTAAAAAGAAATGGACACATAATTTCACATTAAGAGAAAAGAACTCTAAAACCAAGACTCTAAAACTTTCTCAGTTAAGTATATAAGTTAAAAAGCAAAGCAATGATCTCAAAATAACAACTGGAAAACTGAAATCAGCTGGTATTGGTAGGAAATAGGTGGAAAGAGAAGCAAGTAAAACTATAAAACATCCTTTCCCCGTGAGTCACAGCTGTAGACTTACTGCTGTAAAAATAAAAGTAGAGCAGGGTCATAAATACTATTTAAAAGTTTGGCAATAATTTTGTAGAAATAAGAAATCTGAATTGACTTTAAACTATTTGCAGTTTGTATGTATCCCATATTGTGTGATCCCATATATTCACATTTTATGGGATAAATTCTTTGTGGACAAACATTAATATGAGCATGGAGTACTATAGGAAGGTACTCCATAAAGTGCATCAGTTACATCACATGACCTTTTCGAAATCTGAAAATTTCTGCATTCTGAAACACATCTAGCCCCTATAGCTGGAAATAAAGAACTGTGGACTTAGTGACAATACAAAGGAAGGACCCTCTGCATTGTCTTAATGAAAACAAAAAACAAATGATGGTCACAGCTTTCTACAACATAAAATGGAATTTTGACAATTCTGCAATGGTATTTCTCCTTGATATTACCTCAGCAGTCCTACCAGAATGTATAGGGGTATGATTAATTAGTAGAAGACCTAAGAGTCATAAAAGTATTTCTGCAAGTATTTACAACCTCAAAAGGCCATAATTTGCAGGTATTTATAGTAGCCAGTCCTTTACTTTCACATAAAAAACAACACACATCAGCTAACATAGATATATATACACACATATAATAGCACGGGACAGACAAGGAGTCAGGACACCAACTTGTAGGAAAGCATCAATGTATTAAACAGGCATCATTAGCGAATGAGAAAACAGTCAAAAGCAAACTTTCCACAAATTCAAGACGTGTTGTATAGAAGCAAGTATCTGTAACAGTTTCTCAATGTTAGCACTAATGATATTTCTGTTTAGACAATTTTTGTCATGGGAAATTGTCCTATGCATTGGAGGTTACACAGCAGCATCCCTGACTTGTACTCACTAAAAGTAGTAGCTCATTTTCAAAAGCAAAATTATCTCCAAGTATCGTCAACTGTTCCTCAGGCAGGGAAAGTGAGGGGAGAGACAAATTGTCCCAGTTAAGAACGACTGATCCAGAAGCAAAAGAAAGATTAAAAATTTAAAGACATTTCATCTTCTAGATTCTAATAAAATGAACAAGAATGGACAGGAAGGGAAAAACTTTCTATAATTCTACATACGCAAGAGGCTTTATGTGTTTTTCTCACACTAGTATAGAAGAGAATGAAGATCAAGCTCTCCTTTCTCAATATGAATGCCATGGTATTCCAAGCGAGGCCTGTTGATTTTCCTTATCACTAAACATAATCCATCTGCTGTTACAGCAACACATTCAAAGAGTACAAGGCTACCTACAAAAAGGAACATGCAGCATGTAGCTGCAAAATAACCAACTTTTAAAAGCTCACAGTTTCTTGTGTATGAATATAGAAGATGCCTAATCAAATGTGACCTGTTATTTTCAATCAGTCACTAAGCCTTTGGATAATGTTTTTGGTCACACAATAGAACTGATTCCTTCTGTTGTACTGATAAATGCAAGAGAATTAAGACTACTGTGCCTTATCAATTTCCTTTAAAAGCAAATAAATATGTTAACAAAATGATCTTTGAACAGCGGTAGTAAATATTGCCATTATGAAAAAAGTAATAAAAAGGAGATGGTTAATAAATTTTCTGCAATCCATAGTCACTGTTCAGCCTGAAATTCCAGGCTATGTTTCATTCAATACTGATGTAATTTCATTCTCAATAAAATCGAAAATTCTTATAATGGAATATTTAAAGAAGGAAAACATAACCACCATTCCTATCTAAAGTTTTTCTCATACTTTACTGGGCAGTCACAGCATTCTTCACTGAATAAGTAACATTAACCTGACATATTTTTTGAAAAGAGACACAATATTTGCTCATCTGCTGTTTCCAAGCCAACCTTATTTAAATTCCAAGGAAACTTTTTTACTAAGAATAAAAACATACTGCTTGATATGTACTGATGATGAATTAAAATGAAGCACTTCTTATAGCAGGACGCTGGTGCACTGAAGAAAATGTCAATAGTGAGGCAAGATGCTGAACTGCCTTTATACTTTTATCTTGCTCTGGCTACTTTACTGACCCAATTTAAACTAATATATTACAAAATTTTAATTCATTTACTCCTCATGACAACAATATGGGAGAGGGTAATCACTGTAATATTCATTTTGCAACTGAGGAAGCTGAAAGACAAAGAAGGCCCCTTTATTTATGCAGGGACATGCTAAAGTGGCACAGCACATCTCTGAACCTCAGAACAGGCTTGCTCCAGTACAAAGGGTTTCTCAAATCTTTTGTTAGTACAAAACATTCAGCTGGAAATCTGGTTAAATTCAGATTCTGATTTTTGGTACTTCTGGTTAGGAATAGGCATCATGGTGCATTTGCAATGTATCTGTCTGGATGCAGATGCTGCTGGTCTGGCCTCCTCAGGAAACTGACAGAAAGTGCCAGTGACCCTCACAAGGAGAGAGCTCACTTCATACAAGCAGGCTTATGAGCAAATTAAGAGTTGCCAACTTCTGGTTTAGTTTTTTTTTTTTTTTTAAACACAGGGCCTTGCTGTGTAGGTCACGCTGCCTTGAACTCACTATGTAGCTCAGGCTGGCCTCAAATATTTAGTGATCCTCCTGCCTCAGCCTCTTGAGTGCTGGGATTATAGATGTGCACCACCATGCCCAACTAGACACTTTCTTTAAAGAAGGAAATTAACAAAACTTGCAAATATTACAGTGCCTGCTTTCAGGCTTTGCTACTCAACATGTTAATACTATAACACTGCAACACCTACTCTCAATAAGGTCTTTCACATATTTCAAAATTATCTACAAATATCCCTATTCACTGTAATACAAATTCAATATAAACATGTTAAGGAGTATTTTTTACAAGTTCATTTGTACTTTTTACATATGAAAAGAAATTAGAGGTTAAATTAGAAATCTAGCACCTTTTTAAACTTGCTGTTTGCACAAGTAGTGACTATAAAAGGACAAAGTTATCCTTTGAAAAACAGATGAAACAAATGTCTCTCAGTCACTAACTCTATGTAAAGCCAGGAAAATGCCCATAATATAAATTTCCTTCACTCCTACTATAGTATCTATTACTAAATCTCACAATAGAGTTCACATAGAGTATAAATTTAAACCAAAAAGTTAGAATCATATCCATACAGTTAGGATGTACTGGCCCTGGCCCTCCAATACTTAAAACCTGAAATGCCATCATATTATTGGAACTAATACCTTAATCAAACTATCAGGAAAAGAAATAATCCTATAAGGTATAATCAAATGAGACTGTATTTCATTCAACAATTACATCTATCCTAAAATTGCCCTCAGTGAATTTAAATATTAGATCTAACTATAAAACTAAAGAGCATTATAACCAAAACAAAGGAAGGGATGTACGGTCTGGCACTTAGGAGGCTGAGGCAGAAGGACTGCCCTGAGTTTAAGGCCAGTCTACAGGAAGACTCAAAATGCTGGCACTCAGGCACATCTCCTTTGCCTTGCTAAGTTTTCCTGATTTCAGTCAGTTTTTCCTTGAGTATACACAGATATACTTTCTATTTCTTCTCTGAGGAAGAATTACATCTGTCATATACTTTGACGGGCTTGTAAAAAACATACTAAAAACCATAATGCAATTCAGATTAAATAACCACACATGAAAATCGAAAGTATGAGGTTTCACAGATCACAAGCATTACAAATTCACATATTCTAAATGTACCTATAAATGTGGAATCCTATTTTTAATTGCAACATACATTGATAAATTTTTATCAACAGCCATAAAGTTATAATTCTTATTTATGCCTCTATCAGGAAACCAACACTGCAATTTGTCACAGATCTGACATGAAGGCAAAAATTACAACACAAAGTTAGGGTTACCTGTCAAAATTCTAAAATGCCTCAACTAAACACTATTGAGTGTCTCTCTAGGACAAGGACTAGGCTTAAAAGGATGCAGGCATTTTACATCTGAGTTACATTAAAAATTCTATCCCCGAAGTAATTTAAAAAATGAAAAAATCTCTAATGCCCTACTAAAAGTTACACTTGTTTCTTCTTTAATCACTTGTACATAACCACCATGAAACGCACACACTGAAGAATAAGAACACTGGAAGATGTCATCTGCAATAGCTGACAGTCACCAAAGGCTGTGACAAGGAAAAACAAAGATGAATGCTCCATGTGTCCATGAACCAGCAAACCCAAGGTATTATTATTTCACTAGACTATATCACTGTGTTAAGCATTACATGGACATAAACGCAATCTGGTATAGAAAGAGAAGATACAAGCAAAACTTTCTGTCCTATAGAAATATTCCACTCGCTCTAAAAGAATCCTCTAAAAGAATCCTCAATGACCTTGTGGGAACACTCCTGGGTTAAACATTCAAAGCAGATTTCTTCAGCAACTATGACACCAGGCTAATGCTCTGAGGGCATTCAACATGTCTCCTGCACCCTCAGGGTTTCTGCTCGCACACTGGTTTGTGTTTTTGCAGAAAAACAACAGAAACCTTTAAAATGTCTGACCTTACAGGCAATTTTACAACATTTAAGAGTTTTGAACTGATAGATCTTTACATCTTTCATAATGGGAAATATCAGAATACACCCTGGAAGTTAAGTGATTCTTGCAGAGAGCAAATTTAACTTGACCTCTTTAAATGGCTACAGATTTGACACACCATTTAGAACGCTGGAGGGAAATACTTTGATTTACTCACTCTTTAAAGCAGCACTATTCAACAGAACTATAATGTAAGCCATATATGCAATTAAATGTTCTAACTACACTAAAATGGTAAAAGTGAAATTTGCACATCTAATATATCCAAAATATTTCAACATGTGATAATTATTTTTAAATTTTTGTTTTTATTGTACTTGGTTTTCAAAATCCCATGTGTAGCTCACACTTCAAGCACATCTCATTTTAGACTATCCACAACTGAAGCAGTAAATACTCAGATGTGGCCAGTGGCTACATTACTGGACAGCACAGCTCTTAATACTTTGAGATCTGAGGAACTGCTATGTGTTTATAATTAGTTCACATTTCTGTCTCCTTTTCTGAACTCAAATGGTTGTGGCTACAGCTACAAGCAAAACTGTTAATTCACTGGATAAATCAAGAGCAGATCACCTTATTTGAGGATCTGGTTAACACACACAATAAAAAACAAATGCAATGCACCCTATTACATTTCAAGGAGACTTCAGAAATGGGTCTGATCAACACAAGCAAATACAATTTTAGCAAAACACAGGTTGGACGGTAAAACATTTTCATTCCAAACCATGCTACTCCCTTAATTCTAACAGCCATTATATCTTGAGCACATTTTTCTATGCAAATTATTTACAATACTGCTCTCTAAATTTGATGACTTTTATAAATCAGTCCTAAACAGTACTGTATAAGATGAAATGAAAAACAAACAACTGAGGAAAAAATTATCAACAACCTACTTTCAATGCATCTTAAGCCAATCAATAATCTTATTCTAAGTTCCAAATGAAATTAATTCTTTCCACAATTCCAATTCATTTACTGCTTACTAAGAATTTTTTTAAGTAATTAGGACATTTGCTTGAAACATACGTAATTCCAACAATGCATTCTCTAGAAAACAACTAAAACCATTGCTTAGCACATAAAACTTGTCCTTAAGGCAAGTTACTGAATAAATCAAACAGAAACAACTATACTCCTGTTTACCACATTTACGTTTTGTAACACCACATTCAGCAACTTCTAAATTTGGAAGGTCAGTTCAGATTCCACATGAGCAATAACTTTAAGGCTTAAAATTTTTTAGAAGTTTCTGCAATATACTTGTGAATAAACAAGTCCTACAGAACTACAACAGAAAAATCAGCACCATTCAAACTAATCTCAGTAAGAAGCTATAATTAGTATATTCATAAATCCACAATGTATGATCCATGCTAAACAGTATTTTTCTCCCCACTGTATTTAATTCACCTAGGCAATTTGCGTTTAATGGAACTGCAAAACTGTAAGGAAGCAAATGTAGCTCATCTTTTGCTGCACACATATCCATGGACAACACATTAAGCGCCTGATATTTCTGCACAATTTGAGATCACAACAACAAAATGTGTTTCTTACCTGCAGTTAGGAGGAGGATCGAGGGTTATTTCAGCTAGCTCCTTCTGAATTCTGTTAGTGAAATGAGAACAGACAAAAAGGATTTCAGATAGTCTACAGAATAACCGGGGAATTACACTGCCCTCTACCACCATGCAGTTAAATGCAAGGCTGGCTTTGCCTTCAGTAATGCTAACATGGCTGCTTCCTCTTTGTTCTCAGAGGCATAACCCAAATCCCTTAACAGAAACTTTGCAGCTTTTTTTCTCACTTGCTACTGTAAATAAGTAAGTCATTTACACCTGATTTGAGAAGCAGTCCTCCACTACTACTCAGTGAAGGTTATAAAATCTATTTTAAAACACTTTTTACCAAAGAAATTCTCTTTTCAAGCTTATATGCAAATGAGACAAAAAGGGAGGAGGGAAAGCCCTAGAATTTTGACAATGACTTCAAGTCACTTTTACTACTGAAAAAATTAACAAGCAGCTGCAAGAGCATGTTAGTCATTTAAACAACGTTTTGATTATCAAAAAAAGTTTCAAATTTACAAATATCTTTACCAATGAAAAACTTTCAAAGCTTATTTTGGCATTCTTATTTAACTGTTTCTGTTTTCTCTAATCTTAGGCACTGCACTTAAATTTAATAAATTTGTAGGGAAATAGAATAACGTATCTAGGTAGACAGATGTCCACTCCAGAGTTAAGGGGAAAAAAAAGAAGTTCCCCTTACTTTCTTCAAATTTAAGATGTTTTCAAAACTTAACACATGTTTAATATAGTCTTCCATGAGATTACAACAAATTGAGAAGAATTTTAAATATTTCAAAGACTGCTGCTATTCAGTAAGTATCATCAAGTTATTAATACTTGGTTAATGGTTAATGGTACAATAATAGTGAAAATCCACAGAGAAATAATATTTGTGAAACACTAGAAAATGCAATTCTTAGTCAGTTTTTATATTTCCATAGTCCTTTACTTGTGATGAATAAAAAATCAAAATGTCAGCACAGTACTAGGTAATGCTGTAGACACATTTTATACCTAACTGCTAAAGGTCCATTAGATACTCTACTACTGCTACTCATTTAATGGAGTTCCAGTGACAGAACCCTTTCTAGCATCTCAGAAAATAAAAATCAACCGAAAACCAATGATCTTTCACTTGTGCCCAACAAAATGTTCCTCCTGCTGCTGAGCATTAACATGTCAAGCATATCTACAAGTTTGGGAGTCAAGAGGTGCAAGGTCAATGAAAGTTTTCAATTGCCAAGTGACACCTAAAATTGTAAACGGCTACTTTTCAGTTTTATTTACCCTCACAAGGAGGAATAACCATATTTTAACTACAAAAAGTTCTGTGATAAAGGACTTAATTTAAAACACAATTTTAAATCGGCTTTTAAATACTACCAATGCATGACATTTACAAATTTTCTAGCAAATGAAATCACCCTGATCATTCTATTTGGTGAACAGAGACACTGCTGATGGCTAGAAGTGTCAACTTCACCCAAGAAGAGCATGACTCACAAAAGGAAACATCCAATAGGCCATCTAACTTAGGCTCAGCAAATTTTCCTTGCTGACTCCTGACATAATCTGTCAGATCTTCAGTCCAAACTCTCCTTGAGGACAGGCTTCCTGAAGTTAACAAGGTACTGAGTAAGTTTGTTTTACAAGTATAATTCTAGTGAGGTCACTCCATGTTACTTAAAGAATGACAGCTCACTCAAATGCAAGTAAAATTGGTCCTGAAGTATTTTTGAACTGTTGCCACTGATGTAAAACCAACACAAATGTCCAACTGCTGGGAAAGCAACCGGACCGACAATGTGCTTAGCTCTCTTTTAAACATTACCTTTTAGCACTAGTGGATAACTTAGCAGTGGTTTTGCTAGAGAGTTTGGTGTTTTTCTTCTGCTGGGTGGCAGGTTTTCTTTCTTCTTGCTCTTCAGGCTCTGGAGCGGCTGGGTCTCGCTGGTCCGCATCTGAACTGCCACTGCTGGTGCTGGGGCTCTCATCATCGGACCTTTGCCTATCACTGGACATCTTGATGAACTTATCTCTCGGAAAACTTTTAAAAGAGAAATGAATGGGAGAAATGTTAAATCTAAGAAATAAACCAACAGCATTTGCCTCTTGACATACTCATCTAAAATCGCATTTTAATGACAAGGCTTCGAAAGTGTTCACACTTATCTCATGGTACTGCAAGGCTGTAGGGAGGTGGTGAGTCTTACACCAGCGTTCGGGGATTTACCGAACTCAAGTTAGAAAACCCACTCACATTCTTTTTTTTCATCCCTTGGACAACCTATCAATTGTCTACTTTCTAAGAAGGAATGAAACAGATTTGCCGTGGAACTTAAGCAAGGAGCATTAATAACATCTGACACACTGTAAATAACAGATCTCGCTGAAAAACGCTTAAAAGTCACTAATAATGTCTAAACATTTACAGACTGACATTGGTCTGAGCTACCAAATTCCCCATCTGGGAGGAAAACATACCCTATTAATCGCCCATATGCTTATTTAAGGTGGTGATTCCTCCTCTCTGCACGTAAAGCCCTTTAAAAACAATACTTATGATTTTTAAAAATAAAAAACCAACTAGCAAGCAAGCTGCCCAAGCCGTCTTCACGGCTAGCGACGAAGATTCACCCGGCCACGACCGAGCTGCCACCCTGGGAAAAGCAGAATCCAAACTGCACCTTCTGCAAAGCTCCCAGTGCCACCCAGGTTCCTCGCTCAACGTTCACACCACGGACCGACATTTTGTCCAGAATAACGCAAACGGTGGGGGTCCACACACACAAAAATAAATAAAGCCCGAGGAAAAACAAACAAACAAACAAAGCCCTAAGAAGTGCAACAAATTTCCGCGCCCCCGGCGGAGGCGGCGAGCGGCGGCGACCACGCAGCGCCGCGGCCCTTTGTGGGGAGGGAGGGCGGCCGGGCCGCGGGCAGCGCTCGCCTCCTCCGCGCCGCCCGGCGATGCGGACCCGGCGGCCCGCGCGGCTCCCGGACCCGGCGGCGGCGGCGGCCGCGGCGACAGCGGCGCGAACAAAGCTGAGCCCGCCGCCGCCCCTCCCCCCGGCCCGCGCCCCCCCGCGCCCCCGGCCCGCCCGCCCGCGCCTTACCTCGGCCGCCCGCCCGGCCCGCTCGCGCGCCGCTACGCTGTGGGGGAGGGCGAGCGCTAAAAACCCTTCCTTAAGGAAATGG
>PVJX010012336.1:0-19672 GCA_004027295.1 Dolichotis patagonum
GGAGGGAGGGAAAAGACAGAGAAAAGGAGGGCAGGCAGGCAGGTAGGCAATCTGCAATCTAAGTATTTAGGATTTACTAAAATACGAATTTGGTTTGGCACAGTGGCCCATGCCTAGAATCCCAGCACTCGGGAGGCTGCAATAGAATTGTTGCAAGTTTGAGAACAGCCTGAGCTACAAAGGGAGCTCAAGGCAGCCTGAACTGCATAGCCAGACAAAAAGACCTTAAAAAAAAAAAAAAAAGGGTCAGCAATATAGCTCTGCAGTACAAACACCTGCCTGGCAAGTACAAGGTCCTGAGTTGGATTCCTGATCCACTCCCTCCCCCCAAAATAACCCCACATAATTGGGGCCAGTGGTACAATGCCTGGCAAGCATGAGTTTATGAGTTCGACTCTGGATCCCCCCCCCAAAAAAAGTAGTTAATAGATAGCTTTGGCTTAGATAAACATAAATAACTACCTTAGGCCCCAGGCTAACACTAATTTTTAGTCACTAAATTTTTCAATTTAATAGGATTTCAAAACTGGATATACTTTTCTTTGCCAATTTATATTTTTCCTTAAAAACTAAATTTAAACCACATATGGTGGCACACATCTATATTCCCAGCTACTGGGTACTCTGAGGCAGTTCACATTTAAGGCCAGCCTGGGCAGACTTGCAAGATCTTATCTTAAAAAAAAAAAGTCTTATCTTAAGGTAAAAAGGGATAGGAATGAAGTTTAGCATTCTCTGGGTTCAAGCTCCAGTACTACAAAATAAAGTCTTTCTATATTTACCCTTTCAAGTCTAAAAGTTCTCAAAGGTAGTGTTAAATTTTTACCACAGACCCAAATCCATTATAGTCAAGAATTAAGCTTGAAATATTAGGGCAATAAAAAAATTGGTTTAAAGGTACACAAACTGCTAGGCACAATGGAACATGCCTATAATACCAGCACTTGGGAGGCTGAGGCAGGAGGATCACTGAGTTAGAGGCTAGCCTGGGTTACACAGTGAGTTCATGGCCAATGTGAAATACATATGGAGACCCTGTCTCAAAAAAAGTGCACAAATTTTCATGTGTGAGTCCCTGGGTTCAATCCCCAGCACTGTATCAAAATAAATAAATAAATAAATAAATAAATAAATACTACTGTGCATGAATTACTCTTGATGACAAACTACAAAAAAAAAAGCTTCTCAGGTTACCTTTCCTCATCCAAGATGTGTATTTTCCCTCACATTTGTTTAAACAGTTAAGATTTGGCTTGAAAAAGAAAACCAAGTGCACTTAATATCACAGATCATGCCAAGATACAGCTGAATCCCCCACATAAGAACTGGCAAGTTCCCACAAGCCCGAGCTCAAAAATCTGAATTACACAATGTTTTACAAAAACTACTTAGAATTACATTTCTAAATGTTCACACTGTTATAATGATTATGTAAGCAAACTACTTCAATAGTAGGAATCTATTAATAGTTCATTTCTCTACTTCCTTCTCTACTTTTCCCAATTAATTGGTTGTCTTCTGTGAAACTATTTCCAGTCACTTATTTAAGTGGTTTCTGTACTTCCAACGCAGAAAACTTGACAGTGGAAATCTGAAAGTTTTACATAAAAAACAGGCCCAAATATGGATATGCATTAATATGTCAACTGTATTTCATACATCATGTTTCATGATCTTTGATCTTGTAGAATATCCTAGAAGAAATACTGTCAGTTCTCTGACCTTTTCATTTTAATGACTTTTACTAGGTATAATTTTGTGACACTCTTGGGATGAGATAATACAGAAAAATTGATGAGTTAAACAAGTTTCTATAGTATAGGTCATATTAAACAATACTCAAATCTACATTCAACTAACCTTAAAATTAAATGGTATTATATAGCAATCTCTTCAACCACCCTTTTTTGGGGGGATGGGAGGTTAATGCTGTGGCTGTAACCTGCAGACTCACCAACAGGTCCTCTGCCACTAAGTTACCCCTAACCCTATCTCAGTAATTCTCAGTCTGATTTTAGTTTGTGCCAGACAGTATTTTTAACTCCACTTCCTAAGTCCCATAGTTCTTTTTAGTGAGAAGCCAGAGGTATACAAAGTTGATTTCCATAGCCACTAAACACAGCTCAACTCAAATCAGGATGTGGTAACACAGCCTGTAATTTCAGGCACTCATTGGAGAAGCTGAGGCAGGAGGATCAAGAGTTTGAGGTCAGCATGGACCACAGGAGTTCAAGGCCAGCCTGAACTACATAACAGGACCCCGTCTCAAAAAAAAAAAACAAACAAACAAAAAAAAAAAACACTAAATTCTTCTAAATACAGCTCAACAGTCACAACAGCAAATACTCAACTCCAAAATAATTCTTGTAAGCTAAGAGTCCGTTACCTAGTGAGCAAACAGAAGAACAGCCAGTTCTGTAGCACTGAACAAAGTTCACATGATTTTATATCAAAATATTTCTCACTGCACTACTAACATAATTTTGCCAAGTTTTCTGAGGCAAAAATTCAGAATATTTAATTCTGCAAAGTATTCTTAAATTGTGTATTGCAATACTCTTGGTAAAGGAGGAGTAATTATACCGGTATTACTATCGGTATACAGTAAAATGTTATCAGTAGCACTGTTTTGTAGTACACAGTTTGCTGACAATAGAGACCTGGTAATCTTAACGGCCTGTAACACTTGTAATAATTGTTTCGTAACACATTAAGAGGTATTAAGAAAGTGACCCACCAAAAAACGAGATTTATTGATACGGCTAACAAAGACTAATACTATACTTCATTCTTTGATCAAACATGTAAATGGCCAGCTACTCACGGGTCTTGCCTGTGGACTCAAGTAAGGTTCAAAATCATCATCATTTAATCCATCCTTTTGATGTACGGATCCATTTTGTACTGAACAAAAAAATTCAAATTAGCAGTATACCAACCCTAAATTCAGACAAATATATCCTAACCGGAAAAAAACCTTACTAGTTCAAACAGCAAGTTAAGTATGAACTTCAAAAGGCTAAAGATGAAAGTGACGGCTGGAGCAACATTCATCAGTGAAAATATTTCCCTCCACCCAGACCAAGATGATCTAAAAAGGTCATTTTATTGGCTCCTCTAGATATCAATTCCCTCCCGCTTCCCCTCCCCCATCGCATGTGAGTTACTTCCAGAAAGTGATCCACGAGGATGAAAAACAAAGGCCTTCTAAGACCTACAGGAAACTAAGGACCTGGGGCATTTCAAAACCGAATCCACCCCCACCCTTAATGAATTAGCCCTTGTTAGCTAAAAAGCTGTTCGCCAGCTGCAAGAACACACCGAAAGGGTCAAACCTACAAAGCGGGAGGCACCTGCGAGTGGAGCGGCTCCCAAAAGGTCCCCTCCCCGGGGCGCTTCCCCGCAGACCCCACCCTCGTCCCCTCCCGGAGGGCCCGAGGCCACCGGCGGAGCGGGGCTTACCTTTGTTCCCTTGACCTTTAGGTCTCTGCGGGCCAAGCACCGTCGCCGAGCAGCAAGTTGTCCGGGAAGAAACGGAAAAGGAAAAAGACAAATGAAACTAGGGACCAAGAAGGAAATAAAGGACCAGGCCTAAGAGGAGGCGTCAGGAATGGTGGTGAGGGGGAGGCTGGAAACGGGAGGCGGGGGAAAGCGATAGGCCAGCAGGCCGGGGAAAAAAAGCAAAGGACGCGCCAGCGGCGACGAGGGAGCCGGGCTTCAAGGAAGGGGAAGGAAACGAGGAAGAAAACCAGGCCCGCGGAAGGGAGGGAGCACGGCGAGGTTAGTGGGCTCCTGAGCCCAGGAGGAGCGGGCCGGGTTGGAGGTGTGGGGTGCGGCTGGCCGGCGAAGCCCGAAACCCGGCCCGAGGGAGGCGCTACCGCGGCGCGGCCGGGCCCGACTGGGGGCGGCGGGCCCAGGCCTAGTCAGGCTCCCTCTCGCCTCACACAATGGCCGAGGCATGCGGGTTGGGCCTGTACCTGCTCCAAGAGGCTGCTGGCCGACATGGCTCTCGGATCCTGACGGGTAGCGGCGACGGCAGACTCTCCTCAGAGCGGCGGCGGCGGCCACGAATGAGCCCTGGTGGTGGGAGCGAGCGGCGCGGTGGCGGCTTTTGTCCCTGACACTCGGAGCCTCGGCGGACGCAGCGGAGACACAGCGCGCGGCTCGGGCTCCGGCTCCGACTCGGCGACGCTCTAGCCTGAGAGCTCAACGCCCGTCTCTATGCTTTTACGCGCGCGCCCGCCCCTCGCAGCAGAAATAAGGGCGCCGAGCGGCGAAGGCGGACCGCGCGCGCAGCGCGAGCGCTGACTCTCACATTCAGTCACCCACGCGGAAGGGGCCAGGCGCGAAGCACCGCGGGAAGGCGGAGGCGGTGCCGCAGCGCCCTCTCGTGGGTTGGAGGAGCGGAAGCGGCGCGCGCGGCCTTCCCGCCCCCACTGCCTCGCGATTAGGGCCTAGGACGGTGCGGGCGGCTGGGGTCTTAGCTTGAGATTTTGACTAACACTTAGAGAGAGAAGACTGAGCCTGAGAAAATCCACAAGTTCCTATTTCTCAGCAAGACAGCTGCCTCGGCAGCCCGAGAGACCTTAAAATAAGCCGGCTTACCACCTGCCAATGACACCCCCACCCCCATTCGGAAGCGAATCCGAAGAGAGATCCCAGAACCTCCAAGGAAACGAAAAGGATGGGAGCCCTGCCCACGAGCATGGTCATCCTCTTCAGCGAGAAGACTGCAGAGTGCCCAGCGAGCAATAAAGCCACTGCAAAAACAACAAAATACCATGGCCCCTCCACGAAAGAAAGTCACACCTTAGCTTTGGGTGGAGAACCTATAGTCTTTTTCAAGGAAGCCGCTGACCCCAAAATAATCTGGTAAATTCTGGGCTTTGTCTCCAAAAAAAACCATACTTCACTCATCAGCACAAAATTTTACATGTACTGTACTTCCAAGGAGTTTAGTAGACCTATAAACCTGTGGACCTCGGGAGGGAATGTTCTTGAACTAGGAGAGGAGGAAAATTAATGTTGTTGGGATACCTGCTGTGGACCAGCCTTTGTCCTTAAGTGCTTCAAACAAATGAAAGGCTTTCAACTGCTACAGAATAGCTATCAGTCTCCATTTCACAACGGGGGAAACAGGTTAAGTAATCTGCCCACGGTTACAAAGCTATTAAATAGATGCATCTGACCCTATAGCTGTCTACCCATCCCCATAAGAGTATTGTGTATTCAGGAATCAGTCTAGAGGAGTTGTAAAAGATAGGCAAAAACTTCTTTCTTTTTTTTTTTTTTTACCGGTAATCAAACTCAGAGGTCGCGCTTGCCAGAGAGGCACTGTGCCACTGAGCTGTATGCCCGGCTGGCAAAAACATTTTTAATCAGAGGAAAACCCACCTCGTGGAAGGTCGTTTGATTCTAGGAAAGCTATCTTCTGGTAACTTTTGTTATTGCAAATATTAGTAAACAGATAATGCACTATTCATTGTTTCACAGGATGTGGGAGGCTCTGGTGGACTCTGAAGTAAAATAAATAGCATTTTAAGTTTTACATCATAATTTTACTCAAATTATTCAAAGCACTTTTTTTCTGTGCAAGATCATATTCATAGATAAATGAACAAGGTTAAGTACCAGAGATGAAAGATTTTTGGTGGAGATGGTAAAATGTCAAGTGTCAGAGTGTAGATCTCATTAATGGAATGAAAAAAACCTGGTAATACTTTTTATTAATCACCCAGTTAACTCCATGGCCCGTATTTATATATAAACCGTGTAAGCGGTTGTCTACACTTACCCTAGGAGGCAACATAATATTGTAAAAAGAGGATTAGACAAAGAGTCATATCCTAGGAGGGGAGGGCCTAAGTACTGGCTTCCCCACCAGATATGGGGAAAATTAAATACAAAGCAGAATAATACCTAGCATACAGGTTTGGGTTTTTTTGTATCAAAGATGGAACTCAGGACGGTGCGCTTGCCTGGTAGGCACTTATGCCGCTGAACTAAATCCCCAGCAGCTAACATACGGGTTTGTTGCAAAATTAAAAAAAAAAAAAAAAGACATTAAATTATGTCTGGCACGTTGTAGGTTTTATTCCTGTGATCTCATTAAGGAATATAAGTAAAAATTCTTTCCTTCCAATAATATTTTCATGATGCAAGAAATTTTGATTAGTTCCCCTAGGATTACCTTCTTTTCTCCAGGAGTTCCTAGTTAAAGGCATTTATTGGGGGGGGGTAATCTCTAAACGTGGATTAGTTTATCAGATTGACTTTAACAAGCTCCTGCAAAAACAGAACACATAAGATGTGTATTTAATCACTGGGAAAAGGAAAAGGAAGTCTGGACTGTGTGATATCATTTTATGGCTTGGTGAAAAGAATACTGTTCTGGAAATGAGTTCATATTCTTCTTTTAGCTCTGCCACTGGACAGTTTCAGCCTCTCCATTAACAAGTATTAAGTGCCAGGCAATGTGTAGGAAAAAAGTCTTAAAATAGCTTAGTTTATGCCAGGCATGGTAGCGCATGCCTGTGAGACCAGCGCTTGGGAGGCTGAGGCAGGAGAATCATTTGCAAGTTTGAGACCAGCCTGGGCTACAAAATGAATTCAAGGCCAACCTGAACTATATAGCAAAACCCTGTCTCAAAAAGACAAAAAATAAAATTAAAAAACTTTGGTATGGTCAAACACAGTAGCAATGAAAACAGTGAGAAGTGGACCAAATTGAGAAGTTTGAGAAGATAAAAAGGTCTTTGTGATTGGGGTGGGAAGTCACTAAAGAAGATGGTTTCAGGGGTGATGATTTGAGCAGTTAAATAGAGAGGTGGCTTTTTCTGGTATGATTTGTGGTGGTGGAGAAATGTCAATTTTTTTTTTCCTCCACCACTATGGTACTAGGGGCATTGTGTGTGCTAGGAGAAGATGCTACTGCTGAACTACACCTCCACCTCCATAAATTTTATCTTTGGGCATGTAGGGCTGAAGGAGAAGGCACAACACCAATGGAAATCTTTTTTTTTTTTTTTTTTTTTTTTTAACCAATGGAGTCTTTGAGTCCAAATCCTGTAGAGATGTTTGGGAAAGGCAAAGTAGTCTATGACATCTGCTCAGAAGAGAAGGAGGAGAACAAAAACCTTAGCTCCAAACCAGTGAAAGAGGAGGAAGGGAAGGAGAAAACCATTTTCTCACTCTGGAGTATATTTCCAAGTCTGTTAAATAAGGAAATTGGACCACATTAACATCCGAAGTCCCTTCTAGTGCCACCATCATTGACTTACGGTGGAAAGCAGAGATCCTTCTGGGTAAATCTAATGGTGTGGGGGTGAAAAAAGAAAATTAGGAAAGGTTGAGGAGAAATTTTAACCTTGTTTAAGGGGAGAGGACGAGACGGGGTATCACTGCACGGTTCAGACTGGCCTAGAATTTGAGACAATCCTCTGCTTCAGTCTCCCAAGTGCTGGGATTACAGGTGTCTGTCACCACTTCCAGCTACAATTTTTTGGTTGTTGTTTTGTGGTTTTGTTTTGTTTTGTTTTTTGTACCTGGGATCAAACTTACAACCTTGTGCTTGCCAGGCAGGTGCTTATGCCACTGAGCTAAATCCCAGGCCTGGTTTTGTTTTTTGTTTTATTTTTTGAGACAGGGTTTTGTTATGTACTCTAGGAAGGTCTTGAATTTACTGTGTATCCTAGGCTGACCTTGAATTCACAGTGAACCTTGCCTGCCTCAGTTTCCCAAATCCTGGGATTACAGGTGTATACTAGCATACCTGGCTCCAGCTACAAATTTTAGACTGTCAAAGATTATGTCATAAACTAGGGCTAAGGTTATCAAATTTTTCAGGTTTCCAGCAAGACCTTTATTGGAACAGTGGATTTCATTTCCCAGGTCACTCCCTTAATAAGGGAGGAATGGTAGAGAAATGTTGATGTACCTCATACAACACATTAGAAATGTGGATTATCTCATGTAACCACACTATAAAGCCTACTCTTAGGGCTGGAGAGGTAGCTCATTGTAAGGTTCTAGGTTCATACTTGGTACAGTACCACCACCAAAACAAATTAAGCCAGCATGGAGGGACACACCCGTGCTCTAGCTACATGCTACTTGGAAAGCAAGAGAATCCAAGAGTTGGGGCCAGCCTGCTCTATACAGAGACTCTGTCTCTTTAAAAACAAAACAATGCTGGGCCTGGTGATGTATACGTGGAATCCCAGCACTCTGGGAGGTTGAGGTAGGAGAAGCCCTGCAAGTTCAAGTCCAGCCTGGGCTACAAACAAGTTCAAGCCAGCCTGAACTGCATGGTGAAACCCTATCTCAAAAAGACACAGACAAAAAAGACCTTTATTTTTGAATTATGGCAATAGAAAAATGAGGTGCTGTTTTTGTTATTCTTGATTTGGGGGTTTTGTTTTGATTTGTTTGTTTGTTTTTGGGTTTTGTGTTTTTGGGTGGCTTTGGGGGGGGGGTTGGTGGTGCTAGGGATCAAATCCAGGGTTTTGTACATGTAAAGCAATAGCGCTACCACTGAGCCACATCCTCAGCCCAGGTGCAGTTTTTTAAAAAATATTCTAATTTTCTTTTAGCAAAATATAACGTTAAGAATCACAGGTTTTGGGCCAGGGATTTAGCTCAGCAGTTTAAGTGCCTGCCTGGCAAGTGTGAGGTTATAAATTTAATCCCTGGTCCCAAAAACAAAAAAAAAAAGAATCACAGGTTTTGCTCCCCAAGACTTTTTGTCTGTTTTATTGATACAAAGGCTCTGAAAGTCCAGATACGGCTATACTAGGGAACAATGCAACAGCTCAACCTAAGCAACAGGCTGGATAGAAGAATGCAGTACAGACAGGATTTCTGGACTTAGTGCCAAAGGGAAACAAAGCCACAAGATTCTTGTAGGAATCCTTTTTTAACTGGAAACTGAATCCAGAGTATTGGCACTAAGCTACATCCCCAGCTCTTATTATGTTTTTTTTCTATTTTTATATAAAATCTTCTTAACTACCTCAGTTGCCCAGCCTGGGTTAAAAAATTTGAAATCCTCCTGCTTCAGCGTCCACGAGCGTTGAGGTTACAGGTTTGCCATCACTCTTGGCTTTATTTATTTATTTTTCTTTGAAAGAGAGTAAAAGAGAGGCATTGGTAGATTTATTAACATTAGAAATTTAAGAGAAAATGAGCCAGGATATGGCCCTTGCCTCTAATCCTAGTACTCTCCGTTCTTTACCTTGAGTTTAAACCCTGTGCTGCCATTCAAGGATCAGAGCAGAAGACTTTACTGTAGAACATTATCACAAGCTGGGCGTCATGGCAAACCTGTAATCCAAACACTCCCAAGGCTGAGGCAGGATAATTGGCATGAGTTTGAGGCCAGCCTGATATAGGGAGACCCCCATCTCAATAAATAATCAAACAAGTCTTTGAAAAGTAAGAGAGAAAAAAGTAAAAAATAAAATAAAAAGTAAGAGAAAACATAGAAACAGACTTCAGCTGAAGGGACCATAGTTCTGTAGGAGAGGATTGAAGTAGTCATTTTAAATTTGTGTCAAGGTAAAACATTAAAGTAACAAATGTGTGTCTAAACTAGTTGTGAAAATGTTTCTGTCATTTTGCTTTGTTTTGTTTTGTGAGACAGTCTCATTATGTAGTCCAGGCTGGCCTCGACTTACTATGAAGCCCATGTTGGCCTCAACTTATTATGTAACCCATGCGGGCCTCAAACTCACTGCACTCCTCCTGCCTCAGCCTCCTGTGTTCTCGGATTACAGGTGTGTGACACCATGCCTGGAATGTGACAACATTTTACAATTACATCCTCTGCTCTAATCCTTAGGTGGTAGCAGAGGGTTTAAACTCGAGCATGAATTGAGAAGTAGCCAGGCTGGTGGTGTACACCTGCAATCTCAGAACACAGAGGGCTGAGGAAAACAGATCTCTGTGAGTTCAAGGCTGGCCTGAGCTCCATAGTGAATCCCTTTCTCACCCCGCCCCATAAAGAAGAATAGAGTTAGTGTCCAGTTTGCTCAGAAAGTCCAACCAGAGGCAAACATGGTGGCACATGCCTGTAATTCTAGCACTTTGGGAGTTTCAGGCAGGAGGGATTTCAAGTTTGAGTCCACATGAGCAAATTAGCAAAACCCTGCATCAATTTTTTTTTTTTTTTTTTGTACTGGGGATTGAACTCGTGACTGCGTACTTGCAAGGCAGGTGCTTATGCTGCTGAGCTAAATCCCCAACCCCCTGTATCAAAATTTAAAAAAAAAAAAAAAGCTGGGAATGTAGTGCTGCAAAGGCTCTGGGTTTGACTCCATGTACCTAAGGAAGATGGACAGGGAAAGGGGAAAGATGTCTTCTCTAAAGAGCTTCCATTCTACAGGGGGAAAATTAGTGATAATAAATCAAACAAAAAGCCAGGCGTGATGGTACACACCTGTAATCCAAGCACTTGGGAGGCTGTGGCAAGAGGATCACTGTAAGTTCCAGGCCAACCTGGGCTACAAAGTGAGTTGAAAGCCAGCCCGAGTGAGTGCAGAGTGAGACCCTGTCTCAAAAAAGACCCCAATAAATAAATAAATAAAGTAAAATAAATAAAGCAATTTAAAATAGGAAGCACAGTTCAAGAGGAAGTTGCCATTTTTTATAGTGTGGATAGTTAGCAAAGACTTCTCTGATAAGGTAATGTGAACAGAGTTGGAGGAAGTAAGGAAATAGGTTTCAGTTAGTATTTGAAGGAAGAATGTCCTCAGAGACTATCAAATTAAAAAAATAAACTTCCAAAATAAGTAAGGTGAGATTTGTCACAGGGAGTTGGTCTGTAAAGAAGCCTTACCCCATCTCAGACAAGGCACAGGTACAGTCACATCTTAATAAGGAGGAAATGTGGGCCTCTATTGTCCAACCTGGCTACTAGTGGGCTGTGTTTTGTCTTTTCTGACTGTATCATAAGTAGCTTGCCTTGCCTTGCCTTTTGCAGCACTGGGGACTGAACCCAGACCCTTCAACTGAGCTACATCCCTAAGCCCCCCACCTCTTTTTTTTTTTCTTTTGAGACAAGTTTTCACTATGTAGCCTAGGCTGCCCTCAAACTCACAGCAATCCTCCTTCCTCAGTCTCCCACATGTAGGAATTACAGGCATGCATCACCATGTGCTGCTTTTAAGCTTTTTATTTTTTATTTCTAGACAGGGTCTTGCTAAATAAAAATGTGTGTCAAAGTAGGTCTGCAGGTTTGAATCATGGCTATGGGCTTCCAGTTTGGTCTATAATATATAGATTTTGTTAGAGAAAACACAGAAATTTGGGCCAGGGATTTAGCTCAGCGGCATAAGCGCCTGCCTGGCAAGTGCAAGTTCATGAGTTGGATCCTCGATACCAAAAAAACCCAAAAAACAGAAACTGAAAAAAAAAAAAAAGTAAATAAAAGTAGCTTGGCAAGGTGGTACTCAGGTTGGTAAGGCAGGAGGCAAGTTCAAGGTCAACCTGAGTAATTTAGTGAGAGCCTGTCCTTTTTTTTCCTTTCTTGAGACAGGGTCTCCCTATGCAGTTTAGGCCTCACTTTGTAATACAGGCTGGTCTCAAATTCCCAACAATCCTACTAGTTCAGCCACCTGAGTGCTGGGATTACAGGTGTGTGCCACTACACCCACTGCAAAATCCTGTTTTAAGTAAAATATTAAAGGGGGTGCGCTAATCCACTCTGTATATACTTTTTTGTTTATCTTTTTTTGTTTGTTTATCTTTTTGAGACAGGGTCTCACTATGCAGTTTAGGCTGGCCTTGAGCTCACTTTGTTGTGCAGGTTGGTCTCAAATTTGCAAGGATTTTCCTGCCTCAGTCTCCCGAGTACTGGGATTATAGGCATGCACCACCACGCCCAGCCGCATGTACTTTCTTTTGAGCTTTTAAGCAAACCCTATAGAACCCAGTGAGTAATTTGCGTCCCCCTACTCCCTTGAGACAGGGTCTCACTTTGAAATTCAGGCTTTTTTTTTTTGTACTAGGAATCAATTCACGACCTTGCACTCACCAGGCAGGCACTGTGCCACTGAGCTATATCCCAGGCCCTGCAGGTTGATCTTGAACTTAAACTACGTAGCCTGCAGGCTGATCTTGAACTTAAACTACATAGCCCAGGGTGACCTCAAACTTGCAGCAATCCTCCTGCCTCAGCCTCCCAAGTGCTGGGATTACAGGCATGTGCCGCATCAATGCCTGGCCAGAATCTCTTTTTCTCTGGGTCCTCACTCAGTCTCACATTTATGACCCCACATCCCTACACCCAGGCTGGGAATGGAACCTAGAGCCTAGTGCCACCACTGAACTCTTATCTCCAACTCCCACTTTTTTTCTCTTCCAGTATTGGAGGTTGTACCTAGAGAGTGCTGATCTACATCTGCAGCCGTTATTTTTTTTGTGGTACCAAGGAATAAACCCAGGACCTTCACACTGAGCTATAGCCTTTTTTACTTTTTTGAGACTGGGTCATACCCAGTCTAAACTTAAATTTGTGATCCTCCTGCCTCAGTCTCCAGAGTGTTGAGATTTGATTACAGCTGTATGCCTCCATGCCCAGCCCACATTAATTTTTGTTTGGTGGATTGGGGGGGGCAACAGCATCTTGCTACGTGTCCAGGCTGGCCCTAAACTCAGTGGTTAGCCTTGTGACAATCCTGCCTCAGCCTCCTGAGTGCTGAGATTATAGGTATGTGCCACCACACCTAGCTTCACATTTACTTTTATATGTGCTTCAAATCTTTTGTTCACTTTGCTCTCATGCTCGAAAGACAAATTCACATAAACCACATTCTGAGCCAGGGCTGTGAGTAGTGGTACAGAATCAGTAATCAGAGATCCCTGAGTACCCTTGCTTCCTGCCCGCCATGCCATGGACTTTTCTTCTCTGCATGCTGCCCTGTCTTGGAACCAGCTGACTATGAACTGAAACCTCTACAAACTGTGAGCTAAAATAAACCTTTCCTGCTTTAACTTGTGGGTGTCAGTATTTTGTTCCAATGACAAAAAGGTAATTGCAACAGTTTTGGTGTCCGAGAAGTAGGATTATTGCTGTGACACTACCTGAAGGTAATGCTGTGATAACTACCTTCAGAAGCCTTTGGAACTGGCATGTGGGAGGAGTTTGGAAAGGCTTGGAGATGCTGGCTGGAGAAACAGCCCTAGGATGCTATGGGCTGATTGATGGGAGATTCTGGTCAGAGCTCTGCTCAAAATCCTGATAGAAATCCAGCCAGTAAAGAACAAGCTCAGAAGTTTCAGCTGGTGATAAGGACTGCATTGGTAAATGGATTCCAGTCCATGTGTGTCATGCTCTGGCAAAAATAAATAAATAAATTTTAAAAATGGTCTACATTTTGCCTATGGTCCAGAGATTTTTCTCTTTTTATTTATTTATTTATTTATTTATTTAATTTTATTTTTTTTTTATCTTTTTGAGACAGGGGTTCTCTGTGCAGTTCGGTCTGAACTTGAACTCACTTTGTAGCCCAGGGTGGCTTCAAACTAGCAGAGATCCTCTTACCTCAGCCTCCCAGAGTGCTGGGATTATAGGAATGTGCCATCATGCCCAGCTTGGTCCAGAGATTTTGTGAGAGACTGAAGTTAAATGCAGTAGACTAATTAATCTGGCAGAAATTTCAAGGCAGTCTAATGTTGAGGGAATGGCATGGCTGTTGGGAGTTTTTAGCCAGCTATACCTTGAGAATCAAGAACTAACAGCCAAGTAGAATGATTTAAAGTCTTGAGTTTGGCCAGAAAGGAATCTGCAGTAATCTGCCTGAAAATATGAAGCAGAGGAAGACTTGATTACTGAAAAGGATAGCATTAAAAAGCCAGATACTTTGAAGTTGGGCAGTGGTAGTACATTCCTGTAATCTCAGTCCCCTGGAGGCTGAGACAGGAGAATCTCTGAATTCCAGATCATCCTGGGCTAGTGAGTTCAAGGTCAGCCGGGCTACAAAGCAAGACCCTGTCTCAAAAAAAGAAAAAAAGCCAAGTACTTTGGAAAACATAGCCTGAGGGCATCGCAAGAACTAGCAAGACTCCACCCATTGTTCTTTAGGATAAAGTTCATAGCCTTCAGCTATCCAGACACTTGACCCCTACAACCAAGAGAAGAAAGCCTGGTTACTGCTCCACCTGGTGACAGACCTTGGCATCATCCACATGGTGCTGGTTTCTTTAGCCACGTACTACAGAATGGAAGAGTTGTGGGATCAGGAAGGCTTCCACCCAGATTTCAAAAGGCCTGAGAAGCCAGGCAATGTGCTCAAAAGGGCAGTGTCTGAAGTTACAAGTATGAAGCCAGTGCCGGAGATTTAGCCCAGTGGCTTAAGCACCTGCCTGGCAAAGCCCAAGGTCGTGAGTTTGATCCCCAGCACCAGAAAAAAAAAAAAAAAAAAAAGTATGAAGCCAAAGTGCTGTGGCAACCCCAGGATATTGGAGAAGCCAGGAATGTGGATCATCTGAGGAAAGCTGCAGGGAATGAACAAAGCCAGTTTAAGAGAGACCATGAGGGTTACAACCACAGGCAGTGCTGTGGGGCAGGCCCACCCAAACCTTCTGGAGTTCACATCTTAACACAGACTGCCCCAGGTGCTGGACATGGATTTAAGAGACTGAGACAGGAAGATTGCCTCAAGTCCAAGGCCAGCCTGGACTACACAGACTTCAAGGTCAGATTGGACTACAGTGAATTCAAAGCCAGCCTAAATTATATAGTGTGACCTTATCTCAAAACAAAACAAAACAAAACAAAACAAAACAAAAAACAAACCTCACTTCTTGGGGGTGGGGATTATTCTAAACATAAGGGATGTGCCTTGCCCCAGTACACTAGCCTTTTGTTTGAAAATGCAGGAAGGAGATAGGCTGGTGGCTGACTTTTTGTCTGAGAAGACTATTTTCCCTGGAACATTGCCCAAGGTGATCACAATCTCTTGCTTATTTTCAGAATCCAACCTTTTTTTCCTTGATAGCAAAACCTGGCTTCGTTATAATTCAGGTAATTAGTTCTTCTGTATTTCATGCTTTGCTTTTGCTCTATCATCTGTACCCCCCATCCCAGTGCCTGCTATGAAACGGGATAAATGCTATCACAAAGGATGTCAGGACTCTCTGAACTCAGTATTTCCATGATATTTAGATTAATATTGGCCCTCCTTTCCTAATGTAGACAAGAAGTATAGAAAAAATGCGCCCCGAACTGGTCTTAAATCTTGAATATTTGTGTCTATCATTTATTTTTTTTACTTAAGGATGACTGTTTTGGAGGAGGGAGCTAGACATTGAGAGGAACAAGGCAGGGACCAAGTGGACATGGGAGGCAAGAGAGCTATAGAGTTTAATCTGACATCTTTGTGGAAACCACATGGCAAGAAAGTTGGAGCATTTACCCTTTACCAGCCAGATTCCAGTGCTGCACTGGATTCAGCCCGGTGTCCCACCTGATGGACACCAGGTGAAGCCCAAATGTGACTGGGTTTTGTCTGGTACAGCATTCTCAGGAGAGACTGCCCTGTTGCTGACTGGGCCTGGCTCTAAAGGCGAGACAAAAGTTTTTTTGTTTCCTGTAGAAATAAGTCCAATTATCTGAAAACCATGGAGTATAGTAAAACTAGACAAAAACAGTCTCTCCTAAATCAGCCAAGGCCACATGTGGTAATGCACACATATAATCCCAGCACAGGAGGACTGCTGAAAATTCGAGGCCAGCCTGGGCTACAGAGCAACACTCTGTCTCAAAAAACAAAAACAACTAAATCAACCTAGGCACACACCTTCTCAAGAACTGTGTATATGCTGAGCCCCACCTCCATCCCACACTAGGTTAGGTGCTTGATCCTTTATCGTGCAACTCTAGGCTACAGTCCTATGGCTACACTCACCCCAATATGATGATGTTTCAGTATTTCACGAGAGGTGGTTTTGGCTTTTTGTCCCTTTGGTAGCTGGTGAAACTGATAAACTTATGCTTCAAATGGATAAAATACACAGCAGTACAAAAACAAACCAAATACACACATAAACACACACTCACACAGAGGATTGATTACAAAAGAAACCAACTATGTTAGAACATAGTTCTGGACTCCAGAGGTCTGGCAGGAACTCCTTGAGTGCAGGGACCGTGTCTTTATCTCTGCACAGCCAGTGCCTAGCACAAAGCCTGGCACATAGATGATACTTAGAAATGTTTATTTAATGAATGAATGGAAAGGTAGCTATTGTCAAGTCAGCCTGAGAAGTGATCCATTGCAACTGCTTGCGCGTACATCAGTGGCTTACATATGTTTCACCCCATCTAAAACCATTCAGATTGGGGCTATGAAGGAGCTGACGCCCAAGAACAGGTACATAGCAGCTAGTAATGATAGGCTACTGGAAGACCAGGGAAACAACAAAATTATTATTTCACCTGCTGGAACATTCAGAGCAAAAGCAAACAGGCTCTTTTTGTGGGGGAGGGGGGTACTGGGAATCAAACTCAAGACCTTGCGTTTGTCAGGCAGGCGCTGCCCCGTTGAGCTACATCCCCAGCCCCCCATGCTCTGTCTTAAGATCTCTTCAGTTTGGAAGCAAGGTGCTCCAACTTCCATAAAACACTACTAACAGTTCTGATGGCGGAAAGGAACCTGAGCTAGCTTGCTGGTATTCTCCAGAGCTCCTCTGCTATCCTGAATTGGGGTCTCTCATCTCTGAGGAAGAGAAAAGCACCCCTAAAGACCACCATAGGGATGAGATACTTCTTTTAGGTTGAAGTGGTAGTGTCAGTCTTAGACAAAAATTCTGTTTTTATGTATCAAAAGAAAAACTAAAGAAGCAAGAAACAAAAGCCACTTCTGTCTCTACAGATACATTAAGGGCCAAAAGTTTGTTCTAAACTGAGTGCTGAGTTCTATAAAACATTTTAAAAAGGAAAAGAAAACCACAATTTTAAAGCAGAAACTTGCTACTAAATGGGGTACAGAAATTTCATTTTTATAGCTTTTAAGAGACCCTCCCAAGTTAGAAGGCTTCTCTGAAAGATGGCAGGATACAGTTTTCAGACACTTGATGGGTTTCCCAACATCTGTGGGAAGAAACATGGCTTCAAGTAGGTGCCTTCTTTGAAGGAAACAAACTAAAACCAAAAAAAAAAAAAAAAGGAAACTACAGGTCAAAATTTTGCTTTTAATAGAAAAAAAAATCCTCCCATTCCTAAGGTATGTGCTTTCCTTTTTGACATATTTTTCCTTTAAGTTGTCTGCAGATTCCCTATATTTTTCCTAGTGCAGTAAACAATGCAATCAAAGAAATAAAAACCAGGGTCCACTCTTGCCCCAAATACTGAAGAGGGTCAAAGAGAAGGAATCACAGTATGGAAAATGGCCCAGCTCCAAATATACAAATAACGTTTTACAGAGAAAAAGAAAACAAAAACAGCAACAAAAAGCCCCCCAAACACATTATTATTGATGTTCCTGGTACATTTTCTAGAGCATAATATCACAATGTTTCTTTCCCAGAGAGTCCGGCTCACCAAGGAGACAGCCAGTTAGTGCTTCAGGAAACGCTGGGGGTGTTTACCAGTCTTCCCTGCCAAGCTGAAGGCTTTGTAAGAGCTCAATCTCTCACAGAAACATCTGTGGTATAAATGAGTCTAAAAGGGGACAAAGGCAGGCAGGCACCTGTCACTTCTCCAAATCAGCCAAAAAGCTGAAGGGTGTGGAACTCAGGGGACAGATGCCATTAAGAGTTGAGGGATGGAGGGGAGAACGAGAGGAAGCACCAAAATGAGTGGCTGCTTTTGGTTCCAAAGCCAAACAAAACAAAACAAAACAAAACAAGCCCTACTGAATATGGCAGCTGGTCTGGATGAGGAATTTCCCTGCTCCCGGAGTCATGCAATAACAGCAATGGCTTTGGAGCCCCAGCCCCATGACAGCCACAGTTCAAGAGCCAGAACAATTTACCCCATATCACACAGTATGCAAATGAATGGACTGATCCCAGGTTGGGAGGGTAAGTGCTTTGACAATGTGGGGGGCAAGGTGAGCTCTCACTTTGAACCCCAAAGCATGCCTGGGCTGTGGCCTTCCTTGATTTCTATTTCTGTAAAACCACAGGCCACTGCTGCCACTTGTTCTGTGGAGATGCACCCTTCTGTTTGCCAGCAACACGGCACCTCTGGTAGCAACCCTCAGAGATCTCAAGGGGCACCAGTTACATTTCGATAAGAAAAGTAATAGCCTTGCCCCATCTTCGCCAAAGCAGTTCCCTTTTTAAGCTGCTGCTGGCGAGCTACCTTCCCCTCCAAGCAGAGTTCAACTTCCGTTTGTTTCAGAACCTTTAAGGATACAAAAACATAACACTGGGTTGCCTTCCAGCATCACATCTGCGTTCCAGAGTTTGGTCCATGCATCTTTACAAGCATAAGACCAAGTGTACACAGATAGACTAGTCTGAAAAGGGTCCTGGTTCCTTTGATGCCTCCTCAAAAAGAAATCACTTTCTTAGAATAAGATGGTTAGGACATTAAGTGAACTCTCAACTTCTGGTGAACTCTCAACTTCTGGAAGGGTAGCTTGTTTTGTTCATTTTTCAATGAGAGGATGGGAGGAACCCAACATTTTCAGTTATGACAATGAGATTTTTGTTTTTGTAAAAAAGGATCCTATGTGGAAATGAATGGGACAATGATAAAAATAAACAAATAATTAAAATTCCAAACCAAAACATTTCGCCTGGCCCCAAGATCCCAGTCAGTCCTCTAAGACTACAATCTCCACATTGTGGACTTGATGCTGATGTTCTTCCATCTCGGCCACCACTTTCTCCTCAGTCCTCAGCTCTGTCTCCAAGATGACTGCTTTGCTCTCAGTGTCTTCAGCCTCAGGGTCTGGGGCTGGGTCAATTTCAATGATGGTCTGCCCATCCTCTGAGGTGCTTTCCATGGCCTGGATTGCTGAGGTCAGGCCAGACTCCATGGCCACCAGCTCCACCGGGCTTACCATGGTAGCCATGTTGCCCAGGGTACTGCCATCCTGCATGGTGGTGGAGCTTAGTAGTGCCAGGCTAGATGATGGGTGGATGGTCACTGTGTCTGGTGAGCTACTCTTGGCCGAGGAGACCACTGTGGCGTAGCGGAAGAGCTGAGGGCCAGAAGGCAGTGTGTGGACAGTCACAGGACTGGAGCCCTGGCTGAGTGTGGCCACTGGAATATTGCCCATGGAAAAGGACTGACCCACAGGGGTGATGGTGATGGGTGAGATGACTGTGAACTGAGGCTGCTGCTGGACGGGAGGAGAAGGGCTCAGGACAGTGGTGGAGGCTGGCCGCTGGAGCCGGGGCCTTTTTGGAGGTTTTGGAGTGCTCACAGGCATCAATACCACATTTTGAACTGTCTGGGATTTTAGCCTATGATCCTGGGCTTGCTTCTTTTGCTCTTCCAGCTGGCGTTCCAAGTCTAGGGGAAAAAAAAAAAAAACAAGACTGTGTGGAGGGAAGTATAATCTTGGGAATACTGAGTGGAAAGTCAGCTGACATGGGGTTTTTGCCCTACTTTACCTACTATGCAGTGTCAGGCAAGTCACTCCATTATCTTTCTTTCTTTTGGTACTGGAGATGAAGCCCAGGATCTTCAAATTCACACTGAGCTACATCCCCAAATGCT